>NMRA01000099.1:4943-70324 GCA_002633005.1 Phoronis australis | reverse complement strand
CAACAAATTTGTTAAGAACCGATTGCACAAAATATAAAACGTGTAATAAACATTACAAAAAGAAGTAGGTTTCGCGCGCAAACGCTGTGGACCATAAACAAGTAGGTCTCTTAGTCTCAGATTATTAGTGAAATCGTGGTGGTGTAGTGGTAAAGCACGCGCGTCCTAGCAGTCAGGTCGTGAGCTCGAGTCTGAGCAACTTGTAGTTTTTCCTGTGTGACACATTCTCCGTGTTTTTTTTTTGCCTTTTTTCTTGGATAATACATCAGAAATCAAGGAAAATGCTTGATTTTTAGCGGAAAAAACAGAGAAAAATTTCTTGGGCGGGAGGGGGTTAGACCTCCCCCCATTCGGTGCTATGCGCATCTACAATCGTGATTTGCGCAAATGCTTACAGCTGGACAAAATGTTGGGCCCCCCTTGTGATATCCTAGATCCGCCACTGGCTTATTAACCTCTTCTTAATCTCAAGATTGGTTGAGTGAACCTAAAGTTTTAAGTTGACGCATACGCAAGGCATCTAAACTTCTCTGACCGCGTGCAGTTAGGACGCTCCCGCGCTCAAATTTTTTCTCTCGCGCATGTCATCCCCTCTAGCGAATGCATATTCGCTCTTTCTAACCACTTTTGTCGTCCCTCAGACATTTTTTGATCTCGGACATTAACGCAAAATGTATTGGCGCTTATCTAATTTTTGATCCTGGGGGATTGTGAGTCTGCGTGCATACGACCATTGAAAACGGATGCACATAGTCCGAGTCGACTCAAGGCGACGGTCTTGGGACTTTGTGTTCACGAACACAGCAAGTTGTGTAAAAAGATAAATTCTCACCCAAATTCATTCATTTCATGGGCACTTTGATGTTTCCCACTTTCGATCTCGTGCTCACGGCGGTCTTTAACCACCGACTTAATTTCTATTGTCCATTCCGTAGTTGGTTTCGTGATATAAGTCTACCCGGCGAGTGGCATGTATGACAAAGAACTGTTGACCAACTTCTGCTGACTCCACCTTTGACCTAGTTTGTCTCGAGGTACATGGAACTCGACATACCGAATAAAAAGGTTTTAGTCATAATTAAGTTAATTACGCACTGCAAATTCAGTTGACATTGCTAGTGACCTAACAGATGGCGTGCAAACCAGACTTAAACAGTCGATTTCATAAGGGTGGTTTTAAGTTAAACCTGGTTAAAACTGGACTTAGAGCAGGTTTAAAGATAATCGGCTTTCCATAAAGGTGATTTAACTTTTAGATCAGTGGTCTAGTAAAACCTGGCTTAATTCCTGATCAAAGTCGGTTTTCATTTCACCAACTAGGTCTGTATTCCTTAGACCTGTATTAAGATGAAACCAGGTTTAACTTTAGACTTGGTCAGACCCAGATTTAATATTGTTAAATTTGGAAGACTTGCACGATATAGGTGCAAATGAATGATGCCACGATGTGCACTTACAACGCAGTTTTAGAGAATGGACCATTTTCAACTTTCGGTTTTACAACGACACAAGACCAAGCGAAGCAGGGACGGATCCAGATATTTTAAAGGGAAGAGTTCGGATCAAGGAGTTTTTTTAAAAGGAGGGTTCAAGTCAAAAATATGAAAATTGAAGATTTGATAACACTAAAAGCAAGGAAAAAGGGGTCCGGACCCCTTGACACCTGGATCCGCTTATGTGTACACCTATCCGTATTGCACGGTGTCCTTCGAAATACGACTGGTTGAGCTGGGCGACATCTTCTAATTCCTCTGACTGAGTACCACCTCCAATTGTCTCCGATTTAAAGTTGCCGCGCAGGTGTTCTGCCCCCCCCCATTGGCCGCAAGAAATAAACACTAAAATGACACGGAAATAAATTTGGGCATTTATTATGTTGCGGCTAATCGTGAGCACGTACTTTAATGCGTGTACGTGTGTTGGACACAAACATTACACAATGAAAAATGTCCCCTCATGATGTCCTGTATCTGCCACTGGGACTCTCGCCGTTTTTCTTTGCAATTTTTCAATTATGAAATTTTCTTTCTGGCCTTCATTTTTTAGTAATGCCCTTTAACTGTTTGTCGCTGCATTTCTCCGATTGTGGGAACTGTGCAGCCAGTCTGGACCAATACATGTATCACCAAATCTGATGCTTACGTTGGCTTGATTTGCCACCAGTTTTCTTGTTCTCAATAATATTGGCTATTTCTCTGATCAGTTCCGGGAAGGAACATTTTTCCTCATGAGAAAAGTTTTTAGAATTTTCTCGCAAATGTCTACACTGATTCTACTATTGTGTGCCATTGTATAACCACATGATCAAGATTTCACAGCACCTCAATAGTTTCTTTGTTGGGTTAATCCGGATCAACGTAGTAGGATGGCTTGGATACTTTTAATCTGATTTCACTAAACCCGCTCCCTGGTCTAACAAAACCAGACTTTCAGACTTTTAAACCAGGTTGGTGAAATGCAAGTTAGGTCTAAAATTAGACCAGGTTTAGGAAGATCAGGTTTAAGTCTTAAACCTGGTTTTGTTAAACCACCTTTATGAAATCGGCTGAAAATGTCACTGCAAGTTCGTTTAGTTACTTTATAGCAAAACTATTTTGCAGGATTAATGTATTGAAGCGACTCCTTACACACTGTATAACTAGCAAGGTATTGTTTCCGTTGTAAGCTCAAAATAAACACAAGGCCATTTCGGGGAAAATCTAGGAAGCAAATGGTGCAAGAATATTTGGAGATTTTCAACAATTTTGTGAACAGGCAGAAATGTCCGAAAAAATGATGCAAAGCAAACAGACAGGTTTTTAATAAACTGTATCTCCCCACTTTAAGTCAAAACTCACACTTAATTCAAGGCCAATCACTAACTGTTTCACAGCGTGGTTACCCATCGCGAGCCCAGTTCCTTCACATTACATTTCAGAGGTAGTTCTCACGATATGACCCCTGTGTTCGAATAGACAGTTACTCTACAGAAAACAGAATTAACAAAGAAATCAAAAGAGACACATTCAAGTAGGCGGAAGGTGACCCATTGACCGGCGTCGTGACTTCTTGGCCTGGACATTGTCTTGGAGATTCTGGGAAGACTTTGTTAATTGTCAAGCCGTTGTTGTACGTACCGCGCGGACGATTTGAAGCCTGAAATGTACAGTGTTTTACAATGAAGTGAGCCTGTCTGTGTCTTTACCGAAGCGATTATCCAGAATGAGAACATTTCCGCCTCTCTTCAGAAACGTCAACGAATTAAAAATTACAACGGGGACAAAGGAAAGCAGTACTCGATCATAAGTTAATGTTTGTCATATTCATTAATATAAAAACGAGTCTTAATATAAGTGAAGTTAATACTTCTTACTTTATATGGTTACACTGTGTTCGTATTTGATCTCGTACGTGTTATTTTTGCCTAAACGAACCACCCCACTCTTATTGAATCTTACTTGAAAGTTGATCATTCAGCAAATGCGTACTTTCAGCAACATTCCCTTCTCCGAAGGTGCCAAATCAAAACCTACCGAGAGCCTTTGTTCACCGTTTGCTCTGCACTGTACATGATAAGGACTGTTCTTCATCGCCGTTTCGAGTTCTTTAGCATTCATGACATCCCACGTCATCTTGGTCAACGCCTCATACTCAGTCAACCCCTTGTACTCGCCACTAGTGATCACCATTTGACGCTTTTCTCTGAAAGACAACATTAAATAGTAAAATAAAACGTATATAAACATTCACGCAAACTGTGTGCGGTGTATTAACATCTGTACTGCTGTCCCAAGATTGACCACTGGCGGTTATAAACTAGTCTCGAAATCTTCGTTGCCATGACTGAATTTTTCATTTGTTGTCACAAAAACATGCAAAACAAGCTATCCAGATCTTTCAGTTTTCGTCAGCTTTAGGAGAAAACCTGTGTTTGAAATCAAACGCAGGTTATCTCCCAAAGAGAACTGCAACGCTTAAACTTGTAAAAATACCATCTAAACAGATGGAGTTTAATAGACTACTTGAAGATGCTAACGTGGATTATTTGCTTTGAATATGCAAGAAATTCTAGAACGAATCGTCAGATTTACTACTTTGAGACACAGACGAAAAAACTCTTTTGTCCCAATACAGTTTTCAAAGTCTCCGCCCCTAATAATATTATACGCGAGCATGGGCTCAAAGAATTACCCGCTAGACATTTGCCAAGTGCATAGCCGCCATTGTTTTGTTTACATCAAAGGACAAAGACCAAATTTCCATATAAGAGAAAAGTGCTACGTCTAAGTCTTGCCGTACAAAATAAGGAGACGTACTTTGCCCTGTGGGAGAAAACTGGACCGAAGCAAGAGCAGTTGATAGATCGTATTTCTTGAAATTTGAAAGTAAAGGAAAAATGCTTTTAAATAGACAAAAATGAAAATGTTTACGACGAAATCGTAAAAATACCTGGTGAACAGTTTGACTTCTGTTTTCAATGGCTGAGACCGACATTGAGTAATTCAGTGTAGTCTGTTTTCGAGTTCTATGCCACTTTAAAACCACCTAAAAGCGTTTCTGTGATGGCAACGAGACTTTAAACTTAGTTTGATAGGTGTAATTAGCTTGTCTCTTGTTTTCACGATTTTCAGGTTTAAGCAGCAAATATGGAATTAGAAAGCATTTAGTTAACAGCACATGGTGCAAGGTTGTGTTAACCTTTATATTTAATGTTGCATGTTTTTAAGGTGAATATTGAATAAAGCAAAGGTGCTACATGACTCTGCACAAACAGAGGAAGTTGTATTGACCCGGCGCGTCATTTCATGCACGAAGATTAGGCTCCAACAACAGAGAACTGCCAGTTCCCGAGATTTTTACGAGTAAAGTATTACACTTACTCGTCATATGTTTCATCGAAACCTTTTCCTTGAAAAAATAGTGAGAAGTTATACGGAGTACTGAGGCACTTGGTCAGATTGACACGAGGATAGTAAAGTACAAAAGCCAGACACATCTCGTCGGTAGTAGCCAAGCCGCCCTGTAATGCAAAAACGATATGCATGGATTTCCGATGACTGACACGAACTGATGGAATTCTGTGTAACTTAGGAGAAAACAAAAGCAGAAAAGATCGAAAATATATAATGAACAGGTGAATAAGGAATCGTAGTAACGTGACAAAGAGAGAAAAAACAGCGAATATCGGGGCGGATATAGCTCACCGTAAACAAGAAACCCGTAACAATGGAACGCGCATGATCGGAGTAATATTAAAAACAATTACTGAGAAACGAAAACAAAGTGCAAACATGTGAATGCGTAACGGGAGAGCAAGGAGGAATTATAGGTAAGGCTTTTCGCAAACAGACTACTCAGAAGTGAAAACTTTTATTACGCCAAACAGAGCAATTTTGTAAAAGCTTTGTGTTAAGTCGGAACAAATTTAACAGCTCCTGTTCCTTTTTATAACATTCAATCATGTTTACCGTGCTCAATGTCTAGACCGGTTATTTCTGAGGTTAAAAACTAGCCGGTGGGGTCATGTTCAATAAAAAATATCCTGTTTTGGGCTCGTGATGTGACTGTTAGTGAGAATTAGTTCAACCTATTTCACCTTTCTTTTAGATTTGATGAACAGCAAAGTTCAGAACACTGGAAGCCTGGTTAAAATATTGATGTAGCCAGCTAATTTCGAAAGAGCAAAATTATATTACACCCACTCATTGCCAGCGGGAGATAGACGTTGCTGGTAATAGCGTTTTTTCCCAAGTACTCACATATGTAAACGAACTCTTCTTAGAGGACGAGAGTTCACATTCCATCTGAAATTCGTCACCCGGCAAAACAACTTTCTCTTTCTTCCTAACAACCATTTCTTGATAGTTGAAGTCGTAATTGTTGTCTGCAAACATGGGCTCCTGTTCAATGCCGTTGCGAATATGACGCAAACGCATCTTCCTTCCCAGCAAATGCGAGTGCAAAGCTCCTGCAAATATCTTGATGCCGTCAGGTTCAGATGCCAGGCCCTGCAATTGATAGAGCAAATACTTCACTCAGGTCTTTGCAGTAGTCTCAATTAACTCCATCAATTTACATTTTGAGTCATTCAAGTATGAACATCTTTTTCGTAAGTGTTCAATGTGACTAAGAGAGCACGCAGTCAGTATGGAGGGCATTTCGTGCATTAGGGGTGACAGGAAAGGAAAAGAAAAGAAGAAGGCCATTAGTGTTATAAACGAGCGAGCGGAGAGGGCATCATAGTGGATAAGGAAGAAGAGGAGGGAACAGTGGTGCAAAAGTCTAGGGGAAGTAGGCAGGCTCCTGATGCTGCACCAGTGAAGTTGTAGGAGAGACGAGACGAGCCATACAGTCCTGGACCGAGCCTGATCAACTCGGTTGGCTCACCTCCAGAGGTCGTTATGGACAGCGCCGAAACGGCTGAGGACGGAGACTATCCACCTGAAGACAAGACTGGCGCCAATTACATCAGAGCGTTTAAAGGTAATTTCGTTCTGGAGACCGTGACTGCTAGGAAAGACTGGCTGACGACTGGGAACAGCAAATTGACAACCTAGAGAGACAGGAAGCAGCTGGGAGAGACCAGCATCTCAAGATGTGAAGGCTTGGGAGGCCGAAGCATATCTCCCGCGGGGGGAACCTGTTTATGATCGCTATAGACAGATACTTTAAGAAATACCCCCATGTGCCGCTCGTGAATGGGGGAGGATGAGCGACCCAACGGAAGAATTAGACGGAATCGACACAGGATCAAACACGGACAACGAGACAGAACACGTATACAGCTCTAAGAGTGACACGTGGATCATGTCTGAGCTCAACGGCGTCAACACCGTGGACGAGAGAAGTGAGAAGGATTGTCAGACTGAACACAGAAGCTACTGGTGAACAAAGAGCGTCGAACAACCCAATGAGCTGTATGTGCGGGGAAGTTTGCAAGAACTATAGGGGGTTGAGGAATCACCAAGGCAAGATGGGTTGCCGCGCAGGGCCGACAATGTCACAACGCACAGAGGAATCTGGTCAGACGGAGGAGGATGTGGTTCAGGATGCAAACCACAGCGACCATAGCCTCCATATGACAGAGGAAGGCGACGATGGGAGCAGAAAAGATGCAGCATCTGAAGGTAGAACAGCAGAAGTTGAGGAGAATAGAAGCCAAGAAGAAAGGAGGAGAAGAGTTAAATGGCCACCCAGCAACAGTAGAAGAGCGTGGCAAGAATTCGAAGAAGACGTGAGCACCGTGATTAACACCATATCAGCAGGGGATGTTGATAAGAAGTTGACAAGGTATGACGAACTTTGTCTACACAATGGGAGCAGACCGCTTTGGATTAAAAGAAAACAGAACGCATTCACTGAGTCAAGGCAAGAAAAACAGGAGAGAGACAGAGACCATGAATATTAGGCAAGATTTTCGTAGGCTGATCAGAAGGTTCTGTATAGCAGAGGAGAATAAAAAGGAGGGCTTAACTGCAAAGCGAGAGACTGAAGACCCTACGAAGAGCCGAGAGGACACGGTGACGTCGGAAAAAAGGAGCCAGGAAACGGACACAATTTACAGCAAATCCGTAACAGTTCGTGGCAAAACTACTTGGGAAGAAGAAATCAGGCAGTTTGGAGTGTGAGAAAGAAGAAGTGGAGAAGTTTTTGAAGGAGAATTACAGTGACAGCAAGAGGAACGACGACCTTGGAGAATTTGCTCCATTATTTAACCCGGACGAACTAACTGTAGAATTCGACATGAGCCAACCAAGATTTCATGAGGTTATGCAAATAATAAAGAAGGCAAGATCATCGTCAGCACCAGGACCAGACGGAGTGCCATATAAAGTGTACAAGAGCTGTCCAAGATTAGCCAAGATTATGTGGAAGCTGCTTAGATTTTTGTGGAGAAGAGGTAGGTAAGCTGAAAGTTTTCACCAAGCAGAAGGATGTTTTATTCCAAAGGAAGACAAGGCGAAAGGTCTGCACGACGTCAGGACAATATCTTTGCTGAATGTTGAAGGAAAGATCTTTTTGGCGATAGAAGCGAGGAGAAAGGCAGAGTTTATGATGGCGAACAAGTATATCGACATAACAGTGCAGAAAGGAGGCGTTCCAGGGGTCTCGGGATGTATGGAGCATACAAGTGTGGTTACCCAGATCATCAAGGAGGCTAAGGAAAGGAAAGGGAATCTGGTTGTACTATGGCTTGATGTGGCAAATGCTTATAGTTCATGCCACACAAGGTGGTCATGTTGACGCTAGACAGGTACCATGTGACAGAAGTGGTAAAAGGAATGTTACAGGGCTAATTTGACAACATCAAGATGAGGTTCTCTCTGGGGGTAACTATGTTACAGCGTGGCAAAGATTGGAGGCGGGGATAATAACAGGATGTGCACTGTAGGTGATATTGTTCGCAGCAGCGATGAACCTACTTGTGAAATCAGTGGAGCGGAAGAGCAGAAGACCACTCATGAAGTCAGGGGTCAGACAACTACCGACAAGAGCATTTATGGATGACTTGACTGTGACAACCAAGTCTTACAAAGAAGGGAAATGGGCACTGGAAGACCTAGAGAGGATAATTGCATGGGCAAGGTTGAAGTTTAAGCCGTCAACGTCAAGGAGTTAAGTGCTTAAGGACGGTAAGTTGGCAAATGCGAGATTCAGGCTAGGCGACGACGTAATACCAACAGTGAGGAAAAACCAGTGATGAGCCTGGGAAAATGGTTCGACAATACTCTCAAAGATGTTGTTAGCGTGGCTGCCATCAAAGGCCAAGTAGAAAACTGGATGACAGCAGTGGATAAGTGTGGATTGCCAGGCAAGTTTAAAGCATTGGATTTATGAGCATGGAGTGCTATGGCACTGTGGCCATTATTGGTGTACAATGTTCCATCATCAACAACAGAGGCAATGGAGCGTCTACTGAGCTTCTTTCTACGTAGGTGGTTGGGTGTACCAAGGAGTTTCAGCAGTGTAGGATTATACAGCACTGGGTCCAAGCTTCAGTTACCCATCACATCGCTGGTGGAGGATTTTAAAGTCAAGTGCGTCAAGTGTTAACTCTGAGGGACAGTGTTGACGAGAGTCAGGGTCAATGGAGGAAGAAAGTGGCTAACATCACAAGCTGTCTAGCAGGCAGAGGAAAGACTCAGGCACGATGATATAGTAGGCACAGTTGCAGTGGGCAGACAAGGACTTCGTTTGTTTCCAAAGGCACGTTGGGGAGAAGCGAGTCCTAAGGAGAGACGTAGCATGATACAGCAGCAAGTGAGAAGTATGGAAGAAGAAACAAGAAGAGCCAGAGCAACAGGCACGAGGCAGTAAGGCAGTTGGCTGAATTGGCAGGGAGTTAGACAGAGGAGTTTGAAGTGGCAAGAGATCTGGACAATGCAGGAGAGTAGATTGAGGTTTTTGCTGAGGTCGGTGTATGATGTTTTTCCCAGCCCAATCAAGTTGCGTGTGTGGGGGTTAGTGAAAGATCCAACTTGTCTAGTATGTAAGAAGCCAGCAAACCTGGAACACGTACTGTCATCATGTTTATCAGCGTTATCAGACGGGCGATATACTTGGAGACACGACCAGGTGCTGGGGGTGATGGCAGAGAGCCTCAAGAGGGAACGCAAGGAGCGGAAAGTGCTCAAGGGGCCACAGTTTGCTAATTTTGTGCTGGCGTGTACTTCAACTCGGGGACAGACAGGAGGAGGAGGTGTACTGAACACGGCGATCTGTACCGAAGGATGACCTTCCCAAGTGAGATAGCGGAGACAGGTATGAGACCAGACATCGTGATGTGGTCACCGGCAAGAAAGCAGGTAATATTGATGGAGCTGAAAGTGCCATGGGAAGAGCGGGTAGAGGAAGCACATGAAAGGAAGAAAGGAAAATATCAAGAGTTGTGCGAGGAATGTCGAAGGAGGGGGTGGAGAGTATGGTACTGGCCAGTTGAAGTTGGGTGCAGGGGATTCGTTGGTCAGTCAGTATGGAGGGCATTTCGAGCATTAGGGGTGTCAGGAAAGGAAAGGTAGAAGGCCATCAGTGTTATAAGCGAGCGAGCGGAGAGGGCGTCACAGTCGAGATATGACCGGTCTGGAAGTACGGCCGTCTAAACATGGTCCCAGCTGTAGTTGCGTATATTGGTAGTTGGGAAGATAGGCGCATGTACGGCGAATTTGAACGACTTTGCATAAACTAGTCGACAGAAAGCACTGACCAATTTCGCGTGCAAGAAAGATTGCTTGACATTAATACCATAAGGAAACCCTCTTTTTCTCCATGTGAAAGTCGATTTGCTTTATTGGGTTTGGTACGAATATGTGACAAAAAGCGAAAATCAAAGTATTTGTCTCCAGCTGAGACTACAGCGTACCTCTTTTGTACAGTCGCTCACACAGTACCCGTATGACGTGAACGATGGTTGATTTGGTGGAATTGCTTGCGTTGGATACACAATATGGCCGAACTCAATTAGCCCAGCGTCATACTGACGCAGTGTTGGAGATAAAGTCAACCGCATTCCCGAAGAATCGACCAAATCTGAAATACGCCAAAATTCAAGTCTTAAACAGAAATCTTCAGAAAATATTTTATATCGGCTCGGTTTCAAAGTGACGGAATCAGTACAATTTTACTCGAAAAACGCTCGTGTCGATAGGACTTGATCACGAGGTCTGTCTCATGTAAAGTGAAGGTTTATCAATTACATAAAATATCTAAGCAAAAAAGTTTAAGTGTTAAAGTCTTACGACCGCGAACAGAAAAACAAATTTTGTAATTTAATTGATAGGATCACAGTTTTTGCACTGACCTATACAGTTTAATAATTAATTAGCAATTTCTTGTAAAGTCTGGGAGATTTTGTATGTTTCTAAATTGAAGTGAGTTCAAAAACCATAGTTTGTACTGGTCTCCACTTTTTTGGAAATGTTGTCGGTGGTGGGATATTTATAGGCATATTTGCTCGTTTTTTTTTTAAAAAAGAAGAGCTAAAACGAAGCGGGACTTGATTTTTACTTATCGTTTGGCTAATCATGGCGTTTCAAACCTTGCTTAGCTCTGCTTACGTGGCTTTGTGCAGCTTTAAAAAAACCCAGTCAAACTTTGGCTGAAACTGATGCGGACCGGCAATGGTATGATTCAAAAGTGACCGAGTTACAGAGCATAGCCAACTATGCTTTTTGGCCTTGCAATATTTTTCAGAAATAACTGTAAAAGGCGAGACATCAAAATTAGAACTCGTGTCTCAGACTGGTGGTGTTTTTAGGGGTTTGAAAGAACTGACAGTTCCATATTGCTCGGTTTCACATTGTTACATAATCATATTTGGAGGAGTTTTTAGGGCTTCGAGAGAACTAACAGTTCCACATTGCTCGAGAACAAGTTCTGCAACAAGTTGGTTTGTCATGGCACGCCATTTTATGCACCTAGCATGCACTGATCTCAAGGAGTAACGAACTGTTGTTTCTTTGTGAACCCTGAAGTCACTCACATCAAAGTAAGCGAACAAGTTGAGAAAGTGGGTCAAATCAAAAGTTTGCTTCTCCGACCAACGCACGAGAACGAACGCCACAACCATGAATTACAAAAGTAGTCGGTTTACAGAGAAAAACGAACAATGCTTTTTGGCATTGCAATATTTGTTCAGATACATTTGAAAATTAGAACACAGGGCCTCTTTAATAAAGCAATAAAATCCCACCGTCATGTTAGAAATATGTGTGTGAAGCGTGTGGAATGTGAACAAAAAGCACTTTAAAATGGTACTCGTGTAGAAATATTTTAATGGGCGTATTAATGAATTTACAGAAAACATGTAAATCTGGTTAACAATCAAGACATCAACGCCCTTGTGGCATTATTCTCTGTCAGAGCACTTCCTGTACGGATGGTGAACGACAAGCAGAAATCCACTTGTGGGCATCAGTGAGTATGCCTACATAGTGGAACGGGAATGGGCGGGAAAAATAGTGAATCACCTTATTATTTTTCTTGACATCCAGTAATTTTGAGCGAGTCAAAGCTTGTGTGGGAAAGAGTGTATTTTTGTAGCATGAGCCACTTACCGGATGCCTTGGTTGGATTGTCATAGTGAATTTCCAAAAGCAAAAACGTCGGTTGCTGGTCATCACCAAAGGGTAGTCCCACATTAGACGGATAAAAGAAAGCCTGGAAAAAGAACGTACTTTAAGAATTGTAGTTTAAATATCCACCACAACCAGCATCACATTCTTCAGTTATTTGGAAGTTATATATCTCGTGGCTTTAACCTAAAGTGCTAGAGTACACGATTTTGCAATCAAACACAGATCTGACAAACGATTAGTTGTTATTGCGCCACCGCTGATCATTGTATGACTTTAGGCTAATTAGTCGCTATTAGATCTTGAGCGTTTATTGCTACTCCTTGAAGTACCAAGGAGAGCAGCCAGTCAAAACATCAGTCACAGGTCAATGGATTGATAAACGTATAAAGGAAGTCACTTATTTCATAATTCACACAGTCATGGTTTTGTAAAATGTTCTAACTATATTGCGTTTCCCTAACAAAATTGAAATATGACTTCACCTCTCCTCCAATTGCCCAGGCGAACAAGACAGACGTACAGGAGGGCTGTAAGTTATTTGGCATCAATCCGCAGTGTTCAGCATTCAGTAAATGAGCACCAGTTGTGTTCACATCTCCGTAACAGGCGTAGATAATAATGTGGTGGGTGAGAGCCTCGTTTCCGGGAGTTATCACAGGTTCATACTGCAAATTGGAAAAAGGCGTTGGTGCATAGTTAATTCCCCCACATCTCGCTTATGAATGAATTAAACAAGTCTGTGCTTATGTTATGATTTGAATTTCGCTCTTCTCTCCCCCCAGTTTCCCTTTCTCCGGTTTCTGTCCGCCGTCACATGATGAATGCAGGGAAATCATTATATTTACTTACTAATCCCATTATGCGTTTTCTCTCATTGTATGCAATCTACCTATTTTTATAGGAAAATTGTTGTTTCCGGAATGCAAAATCGAATCATTTTCTTCGTAAATCTTTGAAGACCTGTAAGTAAGAAGCTAAGAGGTCAACAATTGCAAAATCGGCGATTTTTGTGTCAGAGCCACACCACGATCACATACAAAAGTTTAAGCTGAATGTGGAAGAGGACCCATAGAGTGATTTTTTATTTATTTCGATTTTGTCGTGGAATGGTTCTTTAATAGGAGACGGATGATTGTCAGTCCACTGGACGAGGAGATTTTTTCCAGTTGTTCCAGTCAGCGACAACAGTTATTCAAATAATAATCTGAATTAGCAAGTACGCCTCGTTACTAGTTTTGACTGAACTTCCTAACCAAATTTGAATTCCATCAATTTACGCGGCGCATGATCTGATGATAGGTTAACCAAACGTCTCCAAAATCGTTTTTATGCAAGCTTCTATGTAAGTAAAGTTTCGTAAAGTACTCGTGAAATTATTTGATCCCGAGTAGTGAACTAGGTTTTGGTTTCTTTACCATGACAACTGATTCTTTTCAACTGCGTCAACGTCAAAGCTAAAAAAATCAATGAAGTGCTTCTATGTTCACAGAAATGAACCAGATCTTGAAAAACCATGTTTCTGTCTTGACATCAAGAAGTTACACTGACCTTAAGCACGTGATGTTTCTTGGCCAATGAGGGCACGTTGAAGCCTTTACACCAATACACCGTGTCTTTTGCTGGCACAGTAACCTTAAACAAAATAAGCTCAATAATATCGCTGGAATCAAAAATTGTAACAATCCAATTCGAATCAGCAGGTTCGATGACGTCCATTTAACTTAAGTGATTATTTCGCAAAGTTCACTCTCTCCCGTCGTCGGTACCTTAACGTGACTCCCGATTTTTCTAAGTTAAACCCGCGGCTATAAACCGTATTCTGGGGTTACAAACGATTTTCTTTGCAGGTATTGCTACTTTTTCAAAGGAAAGAAATCGCGTTCTTATCCTTTGTTTTGAGTTAATAAATGGCTTGAAATTTTATGGCAATACTGCTGCGGCGACTAAAAGAGAGCGGTTGAACTGCCACAATTAAGTAGCCCGGCTTGAATCAGTGACGACCCGTCTAGAAATCTAGAATCTAGAAGGAAGCACGAAGTCTAAAACATTATTTATAATCAAGTCCATGTCTAAAGTCTGAACCGCAATAGCGGATTTGCTACCCATTACATCAAGGTCTGTGAACACACAGCCGCTGTTTCTTTCACTGTAGCCATTTGACTGCGACCCCCTACTGTACATGGTACCGTTTTATTGTTTTATTTTGATTTATTCTGTTGCTTGCAACTATTTGCAGCTGAAGAAGTCCACACAAAGGCGACACACCTGGACCCTTTTAATACATGCACTACTGGTTTAATCTTTTCACTGCCTTTTCAACTGTTTTATTACCTGTAGCAGCATTTTTCAACTTTATATTGCTTCATGTCACCACCATACTTATTTTCCTTTCTTGATTGGTTTCCAGACTTTACACAGGGAAATTGTTAAAGTGGTTAAGAACCTTTTTTCTTTCAAAAAGCAAGTTTTGTTTCAAACCATTTAACGTTGCCACATTGCAGTACTTAAAGAGATCGTTACTGTACTCACGTTGCTGACATCAAAGTCCCACGTGATGACATCGTTCGGTAAGACTGGGGTAGGCGTTATAGCTCCGAGAAGTAAAACGCTTTTTGTGCCTCGGTTGGAGTTGTGATAAGACACAGTATCAGACGACCCGTAGGCGAAAATAAGGCGGAAAGTATCCGACTGAAAAAATAAGAATGGAGCTTTGTTTGGAAATGGTTATACGTAAAATTGCTGATTTTAAAGTTTGCAATGCTTCAGTGTTACGTCACGGTTCACGTGACTTTTTCATTACTCTAATACATCACTGGTTTCACTACCACAAAATGAACCCAACACATTATAAAAACGACTGACACAACGTAAATTAAGCTTACTTGCTGAGTAGTTTACTTTCTTCGCACTACGCTCACAAAGCCAATAACAAGATGTTGCTAGTCATGTGACCACCTTTTTCATTCTTCAAAAAAGATTACACAGGTCTCCAAACCTTATATGACGTTTTGACAAAAACAAGGGGGCGCAGAAACTCATGTTATGTCTCAAGCCTGGTATTTAAAAATTCCCAACAGACTATAATACTTACGTTTATAAGCATGTCGTCATTGTCACACGTGTCAAGTTTTCTTCGGAACCTCAACGTGGTCCGTGTCTGATTTTGTGAACTGTGGAGTAACTCATAGTCATCCGATCTGTCAATAGAGGGCGTAGATGTTCCGGTTGCATGGCGATCCTATCGGTAGCAAGAGAGAGTTAGAGTTTCATGCAACACATTAAATATGCAAACTGTAAACCTGACCATTTTAGAATTGATGTGGTGCATTTGTTCACCATGTGAACAACACTTAGGAACTGGTATACGAACAATCAGAGTGGGATAACATGAAAAACACGATTTATAGTCCACTCCACTTCCCGATATACCTTTGTCCGTTTTGCCATTAGTGTGAATCATTTTCGTTTTGTTCGCCTTGGTTACTGTTGTTTTAAATCTCAGAAATTGATAGTATCAAAAAGACATGGCATGCTCAAACTATTTTTCTTAATGCATCTTTTCAACTCAACAAATAGGTCATTTCAATCAATTAGTTGTGCAGAATTTGGCTAACTTCGGAACATCACACATCAAAAATGGTTGCTAGGATTCATATGAAACTTTAAGATACTACGCCTGATGTACTATTCTCTAAAACGCTATTAGGAATTATTTTTAAAATGTTCTACTTTGTATGAGGGTCTTGTCAAAATAAAGGACTTTGATTACTTTCCTGAAAAAGAAGCAAAATTTGCAAAACGAAAAACAAATAATAATTTTGAAAAGTGCTACATCTTTCTTGAAATCTCATCTTGAACGTTACATCTAACAAAATGTATTAAATTTATTTATAGCATAGTTTAGTAACCAATGTACATCTGTTTTTGATAATTATTACAAAAACATGGTAACGTGACCCAATTATCGCCATCCGCATTGATCGCTCTCCCATGCCGTGAGATACAATAAGCGGCACACCTCCAGATACGACAGGCAGCTCAGCAGCCCCGCTTTTGCTCCTATAGAGATTCACATGTTAGCATCTGTCATCTGAATACTTTATTTTTATATCATATTACTGCTGTGCTGTGATCCGCAATGCCGATTCAAGGAAGTGCGATAAGCTGGATAAATAAGCATGGTTTCGGGATGTCACAGCAAGTTCATTGGAGGTATGACGTCACTTCCGTAACATGGACGCTGTTCTTCTCTGCTCTCTTAAATTCCGAAGTTTTACTGGTTTTTATCATTGTAGGTTGTCCGAACTTGGTGACTACAATTCTAGAAAGACTCCAAGTGTTCTATCTACTTTATTGGTAACAGGAGTTCAGGTAGTACTATTATTTATGCTCTACTTGGATAACCGTCAGCACATTTGGCGGGAAACCCGCCCTTACTTGTGTTTGTTCTTGACTTCAGACCATACCCCTCACTAGTCCACAATGCTCATTGTCGGGTATATCATTCACCAAACTATAATGGCTTTCAGTCTTTACTAATTATTAACACCTAATTATTAACTTAAGGGATATTCTATTGCTCTAGTGGTGTGTGCCCACCCTGATCGGGCCAGGGTTGAGAAGACCTAACGTTAGTTATTGCCCTTCTGATCTGTCTAAACATTATCCTTAGCACACCATATACAAGGCCTTATTATCCCTCGTAGTGGTCTAATCACCAGCTTTTGTTTCTGCCATGTTGCTACTGCCAGTCTTACTCATAGGCATTATCATGAGTGACAGTGGCTCACGTTTTCCATGTGGTACCTGTGATCTCTCGGTCATTTGGGAACAGCGAGGCATTGCTTGTGAAACATGCGGTCAATGGTTTCATGCAGCTTGTCAGAGTGTTAGCAATGGTCAGTATCACCAACTGGGCGATACTAGCATATCTTGGCACTGCGAAAATTGCGATAATGCAAATTACAGTGACGTAGTCTTCGACCTATTTGACTAGTAATAACTCTAGTAATGCCGAACCTACACTAGATTACTCTGACGTAACTACTATACCTCCATTTGTTCCTCAACATTCATCTACTCCTACACGTTCAAGGAGACAAAACTTGAATTCCCATCGCCCACTTACGTTCCTTAACATCAATTTTAGATCAGTGATTGGTAAAGCCCCAGCACTTACTAATATTATAGACAGTATTAAACCAGATGTTATAATCGGAACTGTAACCTGCCTGGATGACAACATTAAAATTAGTGAATTATTTCCCAGCAATTACCAAGTGTTCAGAAAGGACCGCAACAGAGATGGAGGTGGTGTTTTAATTGATGTACTAAATACTTTCACTTGCTCTGAAGAAACATCACTCTCCAGAGAACACTGCGAACTCATCTGCGCAAGCATCCAACTTAAAGGACGTCGCAAACTGTTGGTATGCTCCTACTATAGACCACATGTTAGCGACGAGTCGAGCCTTCTGATATTTTCTGACTCCTGTCTTCAGGCTACTAGTCCTAAAAACGCTGTTATATTAATTGGAGGCGATTTAAACTTTCCAGGGTGGGACTGGAATACTTCAGTTTTGAAGCCTGGTGCCTCAAACCCACGCTTACATAATCTGTTCATTGATGCCCTGGCTTACTATGGCCTCGAACAAATGTTAAAAGAACCTACACGAGGAGAAAATACCCTATACCTTTTTATCACAAACTTCCCAGACCTTGTGCCTAGAACAGAGATCCTTCCAGGACTCTCTGAACACGACTGCGTTTTTCTCGAACTACAGCTCCTCGCCTATCCAAAACGCCCCCCTGTTTGAGAAGTCTATGCTTTTAAACGCGCCAACTGTTATGAACCAAGATTGGCACTTAGACAACTATCCAATGATATGGCTTCTTCCTTTGACATAAATAGTAACACCGAGACTTCGTGACGCTGGTTCAAAGAAAGATTGCAGATAGCTGTCGACCAATATATCCAAACTTAGCTACCCTTTGATTGACCCGGAACTAAAAGGCCTAATCACGAGAAGAGACCAATGTACATAAGCTCTTCAAATTAACAGTAGATCCAGCGACCCTCTGCTAATTAAAACGTTTGAAAGGAATAGTTCAGATGTCGCTATGAAGAAAATACTGGGATTATATGGAATCACTAATCACAGACAGTGACGTAAATAATATGAGCAAGCCCAACAAGACATTTTGGTCTCACATAAGATCTGCAAGATCTGATAATACTGGAATCACAACTTTAAAACATTGTTGGAGACTTGTTACAGAGGCCGAAGAGCAAGCTGAGCTCCTCAATAAACAATTTCAAGCTGCCTTTAACCCCAAGACAAACTTCACCTCCGACGAGTTCCATACACGATGTCCCCACGAGACACTGATGTACAGTACCCTACTTGCCAAATAACCATCTGTCTCTATACAGGGTGTTGAGAAACTAATGAGGGATCTCAACCCCAGTAAGTATGTGGGTTCTGATAACATCCACCCACTCACTCTTAAAAGCAATATAGTGGAACTGGTCCCAGCTCTGACCCTCATAATTGAATCATCACTTAGGTCTGGCATTATCCCTTCTGACTTGAGAAATGCGAAAGTAACCCCTGTTTTCAGAAAAAAGGAGAAAAAATACTTACCTGAGAACTACAGACCTATATCACTAACCAGTATAGTGTGTAAAATGCTTGAACACATAATCATCCAGACAATTTTAGAGCACTGTGACTAAAATAACATCATATGTCCGGAACAACATGGATTACGTTCAAAAATGTGTTGTGAAACCCAACTGCTGAGCTTCATCGATGAGATTAGTGAGCACGTTGAAGAAGGTAATAGTGTAGATGCTCTCATAAGGGATTTTAGTAAAGCCTTCGATAAGGTAAACCACTCCTTGCTGATCCACAAATTAAACCAATACGGTATATCAGGTACTGTTAACAACCGGATCAAAAAGTCTCCTAAATGGACGACAACAAACTGTAGTTGTCAGAGGCGAGAAGTCGTCAAGTATACCCGTGGAGTCTGGGGTATCCCAAGGCTCAGTATCAGTCCCCTGCTTTTTTCTATTATACATAAACGATATCCCCCTTGGCCTGTCTGGTAAAATCAGACTATTTGCAGACGATACAATTTGTTACAACATTGCTAACTCAGCCGCTGACAGAGAGGCTCTGCAGAAGGATTTAGATAGTCTTGCTCTGTGGGAAGACAAGTGGCTTATGGCTTTCCAGCCAGGCAAGTGTAGTACCCTCACCCTGACCAAAAACGCCAAATCCAGCCCACTTCCTATGTACTTCACAATCACACGGTAAAGTCGGTCAAGGAGGCTAAATATTTGGGAATCACCATCTCGCATGACCTCAAATGGTCATCCCACATAAGCAAACAAAACTCTGGTCTTTCTTAGGCGAAACTTGCGTGTAAGCAGCCAACGATCTAAGGAGTTTGCACATAAAACAATGGTCCGTCCCACCTTGGAATACGCCTCTACTGTTTGGGACCCTTATACTCAAAAAGACAATGCAGCTGTTGAGAAACTACGGAGGAGAGCAGCTCGTTGGGTCTCGAGACGGTTCAATTGTCTATCCTCTCTTTCCTCAGTGTTAGAAACCATAAAATGGTCCACCCATAGCCACAGATGCAAAATCTGTCAGTGATCATCAACTCTGATGTTGCCCCTATCGCAGGTTCTACTGTGTCAGGCATCTGTACCAGAAGGTCATCCAACTATAAAATTGGACAGATTACAGGAAAAAGACATTCTTTCCTAGAACAGTCGTGAACTGGAATAACTTTCCGGGCTGCATTACACCAGTCCCTTCTCTTGATATCTTTGTCAGCAAGCTATCTGCCTTTCTGAAGTAACATAATGGGGTGCCTCCATTTGGAGCACCCGCTTACTGACTGCCTTATCTGTTAACGATCTAGCTATGTTAACCGACCTTTGAAGTGACGTCAACTATGTATAAACCTGTTATAGTCGTTCTCGTTTTTGTTGATCTTCATTGTTATACAGTGACATGGTACTCTGGAGAGAGTGTGGTCACTTAAACCAAGAAGAAGATCCCTTCCCGACGGTTCTGAAGGACAAAATACGGCAAAGCCTGTCGTGTGCTCAGCGCCACCTTTGTACAATCAAGATAACCTTATACCTCACGGCCGAAAGGAGCGGGCGTGCGGAATACGGGATTTAATGGCGGGCAGATTGGTCAACAATCCAAAATGGAATTCTACTGGCGTTCAACTTTCAGAAAATATGTACTTTTCTGAGATATAATTGGCAGTATTGCTGTAATTTGGCTGAATACACAAACTTTTCAATAAAACCTATGTAGCCTATATGTACCCGCAGAAGTAATCGCATCCGTGTAATTTCTGCACTGTGTAAGGTACCATCACTACAACCTTTGACTCATACAAGATTTGCAGAAATGCTATTCCCAAGGGCTGTGCGACGAGTTATCAAGAGTCTTCTTATACCTCATCACGTGTTCGCTCAAGAAGATTGGCAAACAAGTCCTACTTATCCTTAACAACCCGTAAATGATATTTTAGGGTGCGTAACTGTACTGTATGGGACGTAGCTCCAGTCGTTTCGTCCTGACCATGTCAGGGGGCCAACTTGATTTTTTCTGTACGGATAGATATACCATTAAGCACATTATGTTGTAAAAAAAAGTTTTTTTGTGAGTCCAAATGTTACATTATTGAACAAGAGGTGGCACTAAATCCAACAAAAGACTAACACAAGATGGCATCTTAAGTCAATCACAAGCTCAGAAATTAAGTAACTGCAGACCTAATCTAACATGTCGGCCCCCTTAAGAGATGTTGTCAATGAATGTTGCACACACTTTCAAGCAGTAAGTTCATCCGATCCGTTAAAGGAGAATGCCACCTGATTTAATAAGTTTTTTTACCGTCTTAATCGATCTATATCCATATCGCCTCATATACGGTGGACCTCACCGTGCCGAGAGGTGTCGCGTTAACCTGTGGGGAAGGTGAGAAACGACGCAGCGACGTCAGTGGTTCGTCTGCAGAGTGAATGCCATACGTTCCGCTGCATAATCACGGCGCCTCTCTAGTATTTCTTGATCAGTGCATTCCGGTTCGAACTGATAGCCTGTGAAACCTAATGATCCAACCCATGAAGTCTACGTCGGATGACCTCTTGACTAAGTCGAGATTGGCGCCGGGCTGGTTGCCATGTTGACGTTTATTATTTTGTGTTATGTTTCAAAATGTATTATTCTCATCCTAACCAATGCTTATATAAAACTGAAACAAAGTCTGTCTCATTAGATACAATTTGTAATGCCTTTGCAGTATTCGTGAGTACAAATGTTGAGAAGCCAGAAGTGAATAAACCACTGCGTTACTGGCTTTTGGTGCCGGCAATAAAGGTAATTGACCTGGCACCGAGGCCGTGTGAGCGCATGCTAAGTTAGTGTTTGCTGACAGAAAGCTGCTGTGAAACAATTACTCGACTTTATATGCTATGGTCACATGTTAAGGGAATCTTGATTTAGAAATACAAATACATTATTCAAATCATTGTTACTGTACAACATTTGCCCTGACTGTCTGTGGAAGGGGAACCAGACTTCGCGGCCCCCGACAAGTAAGTAGATTTTCAGTTTCGTGGCTAATTCACATAAATAGTTACGTGCACATTATTTCTTTGGCTCACTCATAGTCTTTTCGTGACTGGAGGTTTAGTTTCCAACTCAAGATGGTTTATATTCGTGCCAGTCCCGGCGGCCTCTGACCGGAATAACAAGCGTTTTGTGTGTTTAGAACTCAAAAAGTCACAAGTCTAAACAGCACTGATTTAGGTTCTATTGTCTGTATTTCATGGAAGAATACTTCGAATTTGTCTCCGAACAGATCCCAAACTCCTGCTGCGGACCTTGGTAAATTGGCCTGCCGTACTTTGTAAGCTACGGTGTGTCCAAATACCAATAAATCCGTAACAGCGAAATAAAACAACACGTTTCTACAAAAACTCGGTGTATTGTTAAGGGTTTTACATCGAAGTTTGGTGATTCATTGGTGTTAAACGATGAATTCAAGCGATAAGCTGACACCAGTAACCCGTGTTGTGAACTGCTGAACAGACTGCGGGTGAAACCAATGACGCCATTGGATAATTTCAACATCTCCGTCTGCCGTCAGGTGTCAGGTAACGTGCCGTTATCGAGCAGAACTACTCGATCTGAATTGATGCAGAATAGGTTGTTACTTGTTTTTTAGGTGGCATTCTCCGTTAAGTTTCTCGAAACTGACATGGACAAAAAGCATTGACTGCGTGCAAGAATGAATTTCCCTTGGAGATGAAGACAGTAATGAACACAATGTGTGTCACCAGTTGGCATTTGCATCAAGTAACTCCAGGGATTGGCGTGGGCTCCAGGCAGTATCCAGTATCACAAATCATGTTATATAAGCTTGCTGACGTTACAAAGATTGAAAGAGCAAAGAGGAAAGATTGCTTAACTACTAAGTATGCCGAGACCATTTTGCATACAAACCCATCTTTTCAAGAGACATAAACCAGGCTAGTTACTGGCCCAGTGAGCCTGGTGATTCGTGAAACATTTTTCTATTTTCATATTTACGTCTTTAGTAATGTCTTTTTATCTTGTTGATTTCTCGGCCTTAATCCGACTGCATTTGTTGTTATTCTATACTTTTTGTCTCCATTTTTGACAAATTGTATGCTTTGGACTTCTAGCAGTGATTGTTTTTATATGACAGATTAGTAAATATGTGATAAAATAAAGGTGAGGCATAGTCAGTTTGATAATTATAGTTTTACCAACAGTAAAAACAGCATAAAACACTATGAGTGATAGTTCTATATTTCGCTAACTGGTGACACCCCATAAATTCACATTTCTTCCATAATTCTACATTTTAATTGAAGAATATAACAAATTATTTGTTTATTGTGACTTAATGCTGCCTGTAGGGATATTATTTGTAGTATCATCCTTTATGGACTTTTAATTTTCTTCTTTTCTAACTTTTTTAATTCCATGTAGAATTTGCTGAATTGGAGTAATATTAACATCAAATTTCACAAAAAGAGTGCAAGTTTAAAAACGGGAACTTTTTTCATTTATATAGTACTATGACTTGTGACGCCAAAAACACCTGAATTAAATTGCCCCATAAAGTGGTCACAGAAGTGGTTTTCTAGGCCTCCTGTGGCCTACGGTCCATGGCCTCTTAGGTCACCTTACACTTTCTCGTAATTAATGAAATTCTGTCTTTCCCTGCAGCCTTACTTTCTTCGTACTGAAGGTTGAACCTGAGAGTTCCCCCCGCTCTTGTCAACGCATCTTTCCCTATCTCCCTTTCCTTCTTTAAGTGGTCCGTGATTTGGAGAAATTTGGAATATTATTGGCGCGAGCTATTGTCACATATTAAATCAGAATCGAAGGTCTTTACAGACATTTATTTCTGATTTCATGTACTACATTGACTCACGCCAACATTGTGATTGAATAGTTGTGCTGCTGATGTTATTCAAGACTGGAATCAGAATGGTTCTTCCTAGGGAAAACCATAAAACAATTCTAAGTAACTGAAATACATCTTAGTATAGTTAACTGAGAAGGAACGGCTGTACTTACTGAGAAGTAAGGTTTCCCATCGCTATTCACGCCTCCGATTACAATATCCGATCCCGTCATTCCTCCGTTTGGAGAAAACCCAAAACCAACCCATCCCGTGGTAGCGACTTCTACTTCAAATGTGATCATGGACGAATCGTATTTCCAGTAAACATCGTAGACGTTTTCGCGTAGAACTGTTTTATGCGTGTACGATTCACCACTTGAAGACACGTGGGTGCTCCTCACGCTGGTTAAAACCAGAACAGAGAACAAGACGCAGGAAATAAAAACCGTCATGAGCACTGCCTTAAATTACTCTAATGTTCTTTTTTTGTTAAAGCTGTCGTCTTTAAAAATCTTGCTATTCAAACACATTGCGAAATCGCATTACGTGTTCCCGTAAGTACTCGTGCACAATACTGATAGCACACACTAACTGTTTGCAGAGATAAAAAACGCTACCAGTTGTACTAACACAAATCACGTGGCACACAATTTAAAACCGGCTAACTGTCAATTGGATCGCCTCGGTGAGAAGCGACTAGCTAATTCTTAAACATCTTCAATGAGAGAGCGAATTCGAAGCTCATTTAATGACAAAAGCCATTAGTGTTCATGGCCTTTTTAAAAAACATTCAGCGCGAGGCAGGGTTATTTGGAATTACCACCGGTCTAAAGATGGGATCATAGCATCATTTCAAAAATGAAATGCGTTTAAAAACGGCCAGGGTTTTGGAAATTTAACAACCTCCTTTTAAAGGATAGGGGTATATCAATCGTGTCACGAACGAGATCCAAAAAACACCATGCTCTCCCAATATACAACCTGAGCAAAATTCACGAAATTTATTCTGATAAGCTTCAATTTCATATATCAGATCAATTACTTTTAGAAATGATTTTATTAAATATTCGAGCGGTAACTACTACGTATAGTATTTCTAAAAAGAACAAAAATGACAAAGGAAAGGAGCTGGAAGAACAAATAATATCCCAACAAGATTCGATTAGCGAGAACGATGATCTTGTAATTGGAGATCTAATGGGAAATAAGCAGTCCGAATACGATGATTATTGCAGGGAACACAAGCATGGAGTGATGCTCAGATCGAGAGCTTGCTATATTGAAACGGAAAAAACAACAAAGTATTTTTGAGCATAAGAAAAGTGCATTTTTGCATGCGCGCACCCAGAGGGAGCCTAGGGGGTGGGGGGCGAAGTGGGCAAAAAGGTCCGCCTCAGGGAAACAAAAAGTCCGAGAAAACTAGACAAAAGTCAGAACATCACTAAAAAGGAGCAGACGCACAGATAGTACCCCGTTTTTTTAGTCCTCCCGCTTTTTGTCCGCAAAAGGTCCACATCGCCAGAAATTCGAGCCCCCCCATATTAAAGGCTGGGTGCGCGCATGTTTTGTAAATATGTAAGTTATGCCACATGATAGGAATACTACTGCCATATTCTATCCAGAATTCAT
Source organism: Phoronis australis (assembly GCA_002633005.1). Lineage (NCBI taxonomy): Eukaryota > Metazoa > Phoronida > Phoronidae > Phoronis > Phoronis australis. The sequence continues at coordinate 45,164 of NMRA01000099.1, read as the reverse complement.
TTTATCTTGGATAACCTATTTACCCCATATATATGGACTTATTTGCATCATCGCCACAAAACATTAATTGTTGCCTTGTGCTTCGGCTTGATGTAATATGACGTCATATGTATGCCAAGTACGGTACCCAACTTGCTTTAACTTGAAGAAAGGTCTGTATCGCAAAAAGCGGATTTTACGCTACGACCGGCAGCGACGGGGAGTCGGACGCTGCGTGATTGTCTCATTAAAAACACAAACAAGATATTAGGTCGCAATTTCCTGTAAGGAGCTTAGCTCTCAGTGTACATATACTGTATGCATCCATAACGAAACGTTTTCTTTGGACTTGAATTAGATTTTTGGGTGATTATGTTGACCGACCCGGATTAAAACGTTCAGCGAGGCCCAAAAATTGCAGCCTGATCACCGTGCGACGGAATTTTCATTGCTAAATCTTTTCTGTTTTTAGAGCAGCAAAACTGCTTTTTCATGAACAACGCCTTGAATTATTGATTTAAGTAACCCATATGAATGAGATCGATCAAATTTGGCCTTGCACCCTCGAATTTACTTCAGCAAGGGACTGCTCACCAACTGTGAAATAGGGCTTCTACCGCTGTATACGGCTTCTACTGTGTATACGGATTGGCTCTTTTTTCCCGTATTTCACAGTTAATAACGTGGCGTATACAACATCCATATTTTCACATAAATGGGTTAAAAATATAATTAAGCTAATTGACTCTAATAATGCTGTTATTACGGAGCAATCAGCTACACTCGCTGAGATAATTTCTTTTGATAAAAAAGATATTCTTGTAAAGACAGTGCCCTTGTTGACGTGAATATAGATGAATTTTGGCATCCGGCCTTGTGCCTAAACTGAATCATTATGACCGAGCCGAACTTGAAAACTGTATCACTCTAGAGAAAATTCGTAGAACTCTTAAAAATCTGAAAAACAACAAAAGTCCAGGCCCAGATGGCCTTACAGTCAAATTTTTAAAATTCTTTTAACCAAATCTAAAATATTTTTGTTCCTGTCTTTTGAAGAAGGCATTAACAACGGAGAACTAGCTGCAACAAAAACAGGATATTATATCAACCATACTTAAAGAAAATAAGCCAAGAGAATTATATTAAGAAGCGGGGACCAATTTCGCTATTGAATACAACTGATAACATTCTGTCTGAGTGTAATGCAAGACGAATCAAACGTGTTGTTGGACTCATTTTTCATGAGAATCAGCAAGGTTTCATGAAAGGCAGACATGTAGAAGATCACATTAGAATTGCGTTTGATGTAAGCCAGTTGTTGGATTACAAATCCCTTCCTGGACACCTCTTAATGATTGATTTTGAAAAAGAGTTCGATTCAGATTACCGGTCTTTTATATTTAAGGCACTGTCGTACTTTAAATTCAGCCCAAGATAGTAAGCACGGTAAAAACTGTTTATATTTTGTACAACATGGAGTTTTTTCTGAAGTTTTTGAAATTGGGAGACCCCATTTCTCGTTACCTGTTTGTATTGTGTGTAGGAATTTTAGGTAATCTAATTCGACAGTATGGTGGCATCACTGGAGTAAAGTTTGGTATTTCCGAGCTTCTAATGCTTCAGTACGCCAACGAAACTTGCTTAATTTTGGATGACTCTGAATTATCTTTGAGATTGTCTTTAAATTTTTATTGACCAGTTTGCAAAATTTTCTGGTTTGAAGCCAAATATTGAGAAAACAAAATGTGTTTGGATTGGTTCAAAAAAGGTCTGCAATGAAAAATTCTGCGTTAATGCGAACCTGTTATGGACTAACAAAGCCTTCATGTTTGAGAGTTTTTGTTTCTCCACCAATTACAGTATGATGTCAGATATTAATTATACAAGTAGGCTTCTAGAATTAAGAAGTAATCAGCTAATGGTCAAGAAGAATCCTTATTGTATTAAGACAAAACAGCTGATCATACTCGCCAAAAACTTGAACAAAAAGATACCAACTTTCAAACTTTGTAAACCTTGTTCAGTTACATCCTGAAGTGTTATTTAGTGATATCTCTTGATTAGTCAGAGGATAACCCATGCTGTTTGCTGTATTGTTTCATCTGTCAAGGTTTGTAAATTTGTTTGCTAGAGGAGAATAAACTTTGACACATGAAAAGAAAAAGGAGCCGTTTTTAAGAATATACAGTACCTTACTTCTTAATTTTTAAGTTTCTTGCAGTTTTGAATAACCGTGTGGATTAATCTACATGTATTATCCTCATTTCAAGTTAACTTTAAAATCGACACATTTCTTGTCTAATGTAGAAACGAAACAGATTTTCCTGGCCCACATGGAAATTGTTTACTACATTTCCCCACTTCAAAAGTTACAGAGCTGTCACTCAAATCGCAATTTCTCTTGCCAGGCATAGAGAAATTGCGTATGTACCCACAATTCTTTCATTCAGTGAATCGTCATAATATTGAGTCAATGTGGTGTACATAGTATAAAAAGATGTCTCGGAAAACAACTAGACAAAACCTAGTTTTGATTATGAGGGAGTTGTTTGTCAGTTTGCATAAGACCGTTTAGAACGAATGCACAGAGTCCGAGTCGCCTCACGGCGACGGTGTGTGACCTTGTGTTCACGAACAGAGCAAGTTGTGAATAAGGATAAATCTTCACCCAAATTCATTAACTTTGATGTTTCGCTGTCTCGATCTCTTGTTCACTGCGCGTTTTAGCCACCGACGATTTCTATTTTTTATTTTATAGTTGGTTTCGTAATATCAGCCTTCCCGGCGCGTGGCCTGTATGACAATGAACTGTTGACTTAATTTACAGCTGACTCCGCCTTTGATTTAGTTCGTCTCGAGGCACGTGAAACTCGAAATACAAAATTAAAACATTGTAGCCATAATTAAGTTAATTACGCACTGCAAATTGAGTTGACATTGCTAGTGACCTAACAGGTGGCGGGCAAACCAAACTTAAATGTTTGTGACTGCTAGTGAATGTTGGAAAATGAACATGCTTAAGGAATATATAGGTTACATTTACCCAAAACAAGTTCTCACCGAATAATTAAGTGAAATTAAACCATCAGATTTTGAAGACTCGCAATTTTGTTTCTCGGCAAATTACTTAATCTGAAATTAGGAACACGAGTTCTCGAAAACGGCTCGGTGGATTTCACTGAAATTTTCAAATTTTGATAGGCCCGCGCCACCTTGTGGTTGGTTGATATCCAACATCCAATAGCTGCCCCACCTGGTGGTCAATTATGAAGCTAAACAAAAGGACTCATAGTTGGTTAGTTGGTAGAGATCCAACATCCAATGGCTGCACCCACCTGGTGGTCAAATCATGAATCTGTGCAAAGGGACAGATAGTTGGTTATTTGGTTGAATCGAACATCCTATAGCTGTTCCACCTGGTGGTCAAACGATTACTGGCAGATAGAGGTAAGATGTAGTTAGTTGGTTGACATCCAACATCCAATAGCCGCCCCACCTAGTGGTCAAATCGTGAAGCTAGACAAAGCGACATATAGTTGGCAAAGATTTTATAGTTACCTAAGATGTACGACGTATGACCAAAATACGTCACAGCGTTACAATTAAAGTAGCGCCACTTTCTGAGAGGAGCTCAAATACAGCATAATAACATGGATGACTGTAATGCCAGTATGTCCTCTGGTGCTTACAAAATACTTTGTTTCGCTCGCCTAAAGATAAGGAGGGGTAAGTGTATATTCATTATATATTCCATACCACTACTGGCAAGTATGTGCTGATCGGAGAACAGGAGTCAGTACAGCAGTAGAATAATAATAGTAGCTGGCCTCCCTATTAAGGAGAGTTACTAGTAATTGACAATACTGAGGCCCACAGCATGGTCGTATGAGACTCTTTCGGTAGTGGCTGCATATCTTCTGCTAGGAATTTAACAAAATTGAAGTGGAGTTGTATCAACTGTGTTTGCTTAAAGAAGACTAGTCTGTGGGTAATCTACAGTTCAGGTTACAGGGTCAGACCCAGTGTCCTGGTCAGCTGGCCTTGTTTACTCTGTGAAAACTGGGGTGGGATAGCACTTACATGGTCAGGTTTAGTGGAGAATGTTTGCAAGCGTGCACAATCTAATGATGTTTGTTGGCGTGTAGGCTATTTCTCAGTGTATGGTTCAATTTTAGTTGTGCGAGTTGGGTGCAGAGTATGCATAGATCTGACCTAGCAGGGAAATCCTTAGAAGAGCTACATAACTTGCGATTGTGTAGTCGCATATCCAAGAGGAACAATTCACTTATCAACTAAAATAAGAAATTGTTGATTTAGTATAAACAATCTGATTTGATGTGTTAGTATCAAGTTCCCAGGCACTACTCTGCATTATCACAGGATACGGGTGCCTAAGGCTATCTTGTTGAAGAATATACAGCCTAAACAGGGATTATTGAGTCAACTTCTTTCTCAGAACAGTAAACAAAGCTTATTCTTTGATACATTCCGCTGTACCCAAACAGCTTGTTTCCCATGCCCGCATACAGGGAGTCCTGGAGCTCGAACGAGCTCCCTCCCTATTTGGCGTAGTGGTCAAAAAGGTTTGGCCTAGAGAAACGAAAACTCCGAAAAAAGTAGAAAATGAGACAAAAGTCCACTTTCACCAATTTTTCTCAGTTTTAGGTACACATTCTCAAAAATTCGAGACCCCCATTTTTTAGGCTCGGTGTGCGTGCATGTACTTGCTAAACTCCACAACCCATCAGAATGTGTGTGTCTTTCATACCAACTACTTGTGGAAAGTGGTCTCATTTTGTCTTGCAGAACTCTCTTTGAAGTACAACCTCTAAGGGGCATGTCTATGTGACATCAGAGTTGAAGTACTATTGTATTAGTCCTGGTGAAGACCCAAGCAGAGCGTGTTTAAATTGCAAAACTTAAAATTAAGAGCTACCGAGAACCTGTTAAACTATATATTTTTTGATAACTTTAGGGATTAGCATTTACCCTGATACAGTTTGAGGTTAATGCCCAAGGAGTTGTATTGATGCCATTGTCTTCATATAAAATGGTCAATAATCATATAACATTGATTAATTAGTCTGAAGTAGACTAATTATGTGCAGTATAAGTGGGAAAACTTTTCTTGGAAAAAATTTCATTGTACCGGATGGTGGTGTATGTTCCCTCGAACTTCATACATTATCCCTGACAACTATTGCTATGTTGGCAAAATCAAATTTATAGTTTTTAATATTGCAGTTAGTCCAGAACATTAGTACTGTAGAAGTGCTAGGTCTCATAGCTGAGATATCTGTATTGACATGTATTGTATAATGTATTTTAAACATGGAATATTGTTTTCATACAATTTATCAATTGTGTGTTAAAATTACAATGCTTGTAATGTCTTTTGAGCTGATGTGTAACAAAGTTAGAATAAAAATGATATTGATCCACATGCTCTTATTTATTATTACCCTACTTTTGTTTATTTAGTGAGTATTGTTTATTATTCATTTCTATTTTATTCCGTGTCTTTCAGCAACAAAAACTATATATAAATATTACGTAATATATGATAAAATATTATGCTAAATATTACATAAATTACTATTGTATTTAGTTGATTCTGTAGCTGTACTTAGAAAACCATGTGGAAAATGTCATTCTATTGAATTCAGGCGGTTGCTTTCATACCAGTCTTAGCCCTGGCAAAGACTTAGTTAATTACAGTTAAATATTATCATAATTAAGTATTATCATAATTGCATAAACTTCCACGTAAATACAAATGATGTTTCCTCAAGATTGATATTGTGTTGTATTGCTATGCTTACAAAGGGATCTAAAAAATTTTGTTATTGAGTTGAATGGGGTTTGCTTTCATTCTAGTCTTATTGCATCACAATAATTATTGTATTTGCAAATCAACATCAAAATTATGTTTTCCTCAAGTAACTTATAAATGATAATTCCTCAAAATTGGTTTTATGTCTAGAAATCTTGTTTTTATCCAAGGTATTTACAATCTTCATCACAGCTCTGACGTAGCTGGGGGGCTCCGAATACAACTTGGACTCCACCCAATAGGTGGCGCTGTTCCAAATGTGTGACTAGGCAAATTACACAAGGACGGCCATCTTGGGGTATATTATCTTTGTATTTGGTTAGTTAGTTGACATCCAACATCCAATAGCTGCTCCACCTGGTGGACAAATCACAAAGCTATACAAAGGGACAGATAGTTGGTTTGTTGGTTGCCTTCCAGCATCCAATAGCTGCCCCTCCTGGTGGTCAAATCATGAAGCTATACAAAGGGACAGATAGATTAGAAAAGTAAAACATGTTCAAAAAGAAAATCTTAGAAAACAATTTTGAAAATATGTTTTATTTAAAATGGAAATAGTGAAAATAACAGGTGGTCCTGAAAATATCAGATATATAACAATTAAAACAATTTGAAAGTGAAACAGTCTTAAAATCAAAATAAAATCACTATCAAATACAAAATATTTTACATTTTGTTTCCATTTTCAAATGATTTTAAAATGAAAAGCAGCCCTTGACCCCTATAGTTGATGAATTCATGTGGAGAATTTCTTGGTTACACTGGTCACTTCTCAGAATCTCTTAGCCCCAGACAACTTTTAGGATGCCTATTCAGCACGCCCTTTGTATTGATGTAGATCTGAGCTAATGAAGTGGAAAGATAATAGCTAGCACTGCTGTCTCAACAGTGATGCTTGTTATTTTACCCAAGTTCGTTTCCTCTGGCAATAGTGGAGTTGCAGCTGAGTGGACAGTAGTTTTAACTAGTTTTATTAAATATCACAAAACGACTAAAAAGTTAATTTGTTTCTAACTTGACAATGGGCCACTTCCCAAAGAAACGATGGTTTTGAATATGTTTCAAACGAGTTTTTGTTATTTCATTTTAATGCTCTCGTCCACTTTTTTCTCTTATCGGGAATGGTTAGTTAATATCTTTTTTAATTCTTAAACTTGAAGTACCAAAACAGTGGTAGCTTTTGATTGCCTGCGAAACTTAATTAGTTCAGTTAATTGTGAACCCATCCCTGGACTTTCCAGATTTCAGGTAGCTACACTAGACATTTCACAGCAAACAAATCTACAATTCTTACTTTTGGAAAAGTCATAAAAATGAGTGGGCACAATTTAAATGCAACTGTATCCGAGTTAAAAATTTGGTTAAACGAGGTTGAAGGAATATTAAAAGAATAATCCATGTGAAATTGTGAACTTTGATCAGTGTTTGAAAGTCCACAGAGTATATCAATACCCACGGTCGTTTAGCTTCAATCGTACCCAATGTTTGTAGTTTTTAGCTTATTAGTTCATCGGTTTTTAAAAATCGAAATCCTTACTTGGTTGCTTTTTCCAGCTGACCACCACCGTGGTGTTTCTCTTTAACGAAAGTTATTTGTTAATGTATTATGAGAACTCCCATCATATGTAGGCAGAGATATTTACTACAGTTTAGGGTTGGGGTAATTACACGTAATTGGGTCTTTCTCCCATGTGTGGGACAGTGAGGTCAGCACAACTGTAGTGTTCATTCACTGTCAATTATTTCATGACTATAGGTCTGTTTGTGTCCATGGACATACAATCATCCAGTGATAGTTTGAGCTATTTAAGTGCCACAATGTTTGTGAACAGAATGTTAATGAGCTTGTAATAATATGGCTCCCACACAATAGTCTAGGTTGGGTGGGCCAATGAGCTGTAGGTGGGCCAACAAAGGATTAATCTGGTCTGTGAACACTCATAATAGAATAAGTGATCACACTGATACCAAGNAACTACTAGAGGCAACGCTAATTAAAGTTACAGAGTACGCGTTACAATTACGTTGAAGTACTGACTATGTACTGTAACAAAACTAAGTACAAAATACTTACACCAATTTGCGGCATAGATCACGACTAAACTGAAACTCAAGATACATGTAAGAACGTTGAAGCACGAATGAGCTAAGCTGGCGCGCGTTACAGCTATAAACTATGGTGTGCCGAGCAGTTATACATATGCAAAATTCTATTGAAGAATTAGTCACGTGGAAAAATATACGCGGTAGAAGCTGGAGAGCAAACACATAAACCACCAACAGATGGCGAATATAGTCAGACTACAAACACAAGAGTGCGTCGGCACTTACAGTAGTGTTCATTCACTGTCAATATTATTTCATGACTATAGGTCTGTTTGTGTCCATAGACATCATCCAGTGATAGTTTGAGCTATCTAAGTGCCACAATGTTTGTGAACAGAATGTTAATGAGCCTGTAATAATATGGCTCCCACACAATAGGTGGGCCAACAAAGGATTAATCTGGTCTGTGAACACTCATAATAGAATATTAAGTGATCACACTGATACCAAGGAAACAGCAGTGACAAAAGATTAAAGTAAATTCTTAGACAAATAAACAACAAATACAAATCTTTTATAATACTGGATGGAGACTGCAGTGAAATGAAATTTGTTGTTATAAAGTTGGTGCATATATATTATTGCACAAAAAATGGCTTCAGAAAAACATGTCAAGATAAACAGAGCATTTGATTATTGAATTTTGAGGCGCCACTTGTGTTTGCAGTTGAATTGTACATACATTTTGTTATGGTGATTGTGAACTTGAAGCGTTTGTTAATGCGTACGACGTGACTTAGGAAAAACATGTCAAGATATTGAGACAATTTGATTCTTAAATTTTCTAATGCCACTCATGGTAGGTGCAGTAACTGTTGACGTTTACACCTACATACCCTGTATTTATATGTGCACAACAATTTAACATTCTGCGATTCACAGACTTGAATTTTACATTTTCTGCTTGATTTGATCAGACTGTCAGTTGTCTGAACTCGGATCCTACGTCATCTACTAAATAACGGGCATTTTCTTGTAATTTGTTACTGAGAGAAAGTTTGAGTACTATCACCCAATCTACTAAATAACGGGCATAATCTGTGTATATGACTATATTCGCTGCAATGGACAGTAGTGCTTGGGCCCCATGAACTAAATAACGGGCATACTGCGTGCAAGTGACTATTTAGATGCAGCAGACATTAGTAGTTGGTTCACATACAATAAAACTAATTATCCCCTGTTGTGGCCGAGACATCATCCAAACTCCATCCCATTTGCTATCTCCTTTTGCACGGTCTTGCCGTTTCACAACCAGGTGGGGCAGCTATTGGATTTGGATGTCAACCAACTAACCGGCCATCTGTCCCTTTGGATATCTTTAATATATGACCTCCAGGTGGGGTAGCTATTGGATGTTGGATGTCAACCAACTAACCAGCTATATATCCCTTTGGATAACTTTAATATTTGACCACCTGGTGGGGCAGCCAACTAACCAACTATTTCTAGAAATAGTTTTACAATTCGACCACAAGGTGTCGAGGGTTGTTACGTGAACACCTAACTAGTTGGTTGACATCCATGTAAGGTTCTGATATGTATGTATTTACTTGCCAGTTCCGATTTTTAAAATCCTAGTTTTATTGTACTGTGCCATAGACGAATACGACCGCTTTATTTTTTTACAGAAATGCCTGGCGTTTCACGAATTGATTTGGCACCCAAACCAATGATTAAACAAAAATATCTAACAGCGTTTTTGAGAGATATCGGCAACTTTTTATTTAAAGAAGGTTTCATTAATCTTAACTAAAGGGAATTAGTAGTATGAATGAATCTTTAATAAAGAAATGTTTACTTGAAAAGTGTGGCCAGGTTACAATAATATTGACAAGTAAGTATGAAGTGTAATTTCTATAATTTCTGATCTTTCTTCTTTCAGAAAATGTGTACTTTACTGATTAACACAGCGTAGCTCTTCTGGCCCATTTATTACGATTGCTTGGTGATAGCAAATAAACTATTTCATTTGCAAAAATGATTGTTGCGAAAAGAGTAGGAAATGTCACATGTGGAGTCAGCTCTCTGCCCTGTTGTGTTCGCTCGCCCAGTTCTTTATGCAATTGAGATTTGAATAATCTTGTTATTATGAGCCCACATACATAAGGTTTCCACACGGTATGTAGAGAACAGATTGATGGATCTCGTTGAACCTTGACACGAGAGATAAGTGGTGTCAATGCCAGTGCCGGTACCATTCGAAGCGCCTCACAGTGATCATTTTGGGAAGAGCGTTTCCAAATGATAACTCGGGAACAAGTAAATGGATTTCGATGAAACTTGACACAGAGGTATGTGATGTTAATGCGCCGGTAACAAAAATATTCGGCTGAATTCTACAACCACAGCACCTCCTCTTGGTCATTTTGTTTTCGACATGGGACTTTACCAGTGTTATATGGAGGAAGAGCGTCTCCGATAGATATCTAGAAAACTGATACACTACTATGAAAATTGACACAAAGATACAGGAAGTCAATGTCGGCGCCTTAACCATTCGATTTTTGAGCGCATTCGATCACTGCAGCGCCTCCGAGTGGCCATTGTGGAGAAAAGCGTTTCCCGATGACATATTGTGAGCAGATCAGTGGATTTCAATAAAACTTGACACAGAGGTATGTGATGTCAATGCGCCCACCAATAGGTATTCTAGTGAATTCCATTACCACAGTACCTCCTAGTTGCCATTTTGGTCCCAGACCGATGGAGCAAAACAAAAGATGTGAATTCGTTAGAACGTCCACTACATTTCATAATGGATAAGCTATTTATCTCTTTCTTGAATACCGTGAAAAATGCATTTAAATGAGACTTCACCAGCAGTTTTTAATGCCACTGCAGTACTTACCATCGGAAGTCAAATTGTACATTATTGTGCATTATGAAGGTGGTAAGCACCACTAGAAGCACACTGTTTTCGATGCACTGTGGGTGGATGTCAACGCTCTGCTACTGCAGCAACACTTTCCGATTAAGTAGCTTTATTGCACCTTACCTTAACCCTTAAAAATACATCGTGGGCACATGTCGACACCCCAGCTTTGGTCATGTTTGATAAATCAGGTCAAAGCAATGGAATTGTCATACCGTGCCCAGATTGAAAGGTTTGGCGGTGTTGAAGAAAGAGACGCCTAGTGTAGCAAAGCTGGTAGACACGGTCTTCATGTAAATTGTAATCTTTAATATGCAATAATTTCGTGAATAAACATCATTATCATATTGAGTTTCAAATAAACTTTAAGTTTCTCAAATTTATTATTCTGAGAAAAATATTTTGAACATCACTTGAAGCCTTCAACTGCAAGTTCGTTTAGTTACCTTATATACAAAACTATTTTGCAGGATAAATGTATTGAGGTGACCCATTACACACGGTATAACTAGCAAGGTATTGTTTGCGTTGTAAGGAGCTTAATATAAAAACAGGGGTCAATTCAGGGAAAATCTAGGAGGTAGCCTAAGTGGTGCAAGAGCACTTGGAGATTTTTCAAGAATTTTTTGAACAGGCAGAAACGTCCGAAAATGCAAAGCAAAACAGGTTTTTAATAATGTGTATCGCTCCATTTTAAGTCTGAACTCACACTTAATTTAAGGCCAATCACTTAAGTGTTTCAGAGTGTGGTTTCCCATCGCGAGCCCAGTTCATTCAGATTACATTTTTGAGGTAGTTCTCACAATACGGTCCTGCGTTCGAAATGACAGTTACTCTACAGAAAACATACTTAACAAAGAAATCAAAAGAGACACATTCAAGTAGGTGGAAGGTGACCCATTAACCGGCGTCGTGACTTCTTGACCTGAACATTGTCTTGGAGATTCTGGGAAGACTGTGTTAATTGTCAAGCCGTTGTTGTACGTACCGCGCGGACGATTTGAAGCCTGAAATGTACAGTGTTTTTTTCAATGAAGTGAACCTGTCTGTGTCTTTACCGAAGCGATTAGCCCGGATGAGAACATTTCCGCCTCTTCTTCAGAAACATCAACGAATCAAAAATTACAACGGGGACAAAGGAAAGTAGTACTCATTTATAACTTAATGTTTGTNTTCTTTCAGAAAATGTGTACTTTACTGATTAACACAGCGTAGCTCTTCTGGCCCATTTATTACGATTGCTTGGTGGTAGCAAATAAACTATTTCATTTGCAAAAATGATTGTTGCGAAAAGAGTAAGAAATGTCACATGTGGAGTCAGCTCTCTGCCCTGTAGTGTTCGCTCGCCCAGTCCTTTATGCAATTGAGATTTGAATAATCTTGTTTTTATGAGCCCACATACATAAGGTTTCCACACAGTATGCGGAGAACAGATTGATGGATCTCATTGGACCTTGACACCAGAGATACGTGGTGCCAATGCCAGTGCCGGTACCATTCGAAGCGCCTCACAGTGATCATTTTGGGAAGAGCGTTTCCAAATGATAACTCGGGAAAAAGTAAATGGATTTCGATGAAACTTGACACAGAGGTATGTCATGTTAATGCCCCGGTAACAAAAATATTCGGCTGAATTCTACAACCACAGCACCTCCTCTTGGTCATTTTGTTTTGGACATGGGACTTTACCTGTGTTCTGTGGAGGAAGAGCGTCTCCGGTTGATATCTAGAAAACTGATACACTACTATGAAAATTGACACAAAGATACATGAAGTCAATGTCGGCGCCTTAACCATTCGATTTTTGAGCGCATTCGATCACTGCAGCGCCTCCGAGTGACCATTGTGGAGAAAAGCGTTTCCCGATGACATATTGTCAGCAGATCAACGGATTTCAATAAAACTTGACACAGAGGTATGAATGTGATGTCAATGCGCCGCACCAATAGGTATTCTAGTGAATTCCATTGGCACCTCCTAGTTGCCATTTTGGTCCCAGACCGATGGAGCAAAACAAAAGATGTAAATTCGTTAGAACGTCCACTACATTTCATAATGGATAAGCTATTTATCTCTTTCTTGAATACCGTGAAAAATGTATTTAAATGAGACTTCACCAGCAGTTTTTAATACCACTGCAGTACTTACCATCGGAAGTCAAATTGTACATTATTGTGCATTATGAAGGTGGTAAGCACCACTAGAAGCACACTGTTTTTGATGCACTATGGGTGCATGTCAACACTCTACTACTCAGTGCAGCAACACTTTCCGATTAAGTAGCTTTATTGCACCTTACCTTAACCCTTAAAAATACATCGTGGGCACATGTCGACACCCCAGCTTTGGTCATATTTGATAAATCAGGTCAAAGCAATGGAACTGTCATACCGTGCCCAGATTGAAAGGTTTGGCGGTGTTGAAGAAAGAGACGCCTAGTGTAGCAAAGCTGGTAGACACGGTCTTCATGTAAATTGTAATCTTTAATATGCAATAATTTCGTGAATAAACATCATTATCATATTGAGTTTCAAATAAACTTTAAGTTTCTCAAATTTATTATTCTGAGAAAAATATTTTGAACATCACTTGAAGCCTTCAACTGCAAGTTCGTTTAGTTACCTTATATACAAAACTATTTTGCAGGATAAATGTATTGAGGTGACCCATTACACACGGTATAACTAGCAAGGTATTGTTTGCGTTGTAAGGAGCTTAATATAAAAACAGGGGTCAATTCAGGGAAAATCTAGGAGGTAGCCTAAGTGGTGCAAGAGCACTTGGAGATTTTTCAAGAATTTTTTGAACAGGCAGAAACGTCCGAAAATGCAAAGCAAAACAGGTTTTTAATAATGTGTATCGCTCCATTTTAAGTCTGAACTCACACTTAATTTAAGGCCAATCACTTAAGTGTTTCAGAGTGTGGTTTCCCATCGCGAGCCCAGTTCATTCAGATTACATTTTTGAGGTAGTTCTCACAATACGGTCCTGCGTTCGAAATGACAGTTACTCTACAGAAAACATACTTAACAAAGAAATCAAAAGAGACACATTCAAGTAGGTGGAAGGTGACCCATTAACCGGCGTCGTGACTTCTTGACCTGAACATTGTCTTGGAGATTCTGGGAAGACTGTGTTAATTGTCAAGCCGTTGTTGTACGTACCGCGCGGACGATTTGAAGCCTGAAATGTACAGTGTTTTTTTCAATGAAGTGAACCTGTCTGTGTCTTTACCGAAGCGATTAGCCCGGATGAGAACATTTCCGCCTCTTCTTCAGAAACATCAACGAATCAAAAATTACAACGGGGACAAAGGAAAGTAGTACTCATCAATAACTTAATGTTTGTCATATTCATGAAAAAAAGAATTAGTCTTGAAATAAGGGAGGTTAGCACTTCTAATTGTGTATAGTTACACTGTGTTCGTACTGGATCTCATATGTGTTATTTTTGCCTAAACAAACCACCCCATTCTAAGTGAATCTTACTTGAAAGTTGATCATTCAGCAAATGCGTTCTTTCAGCAACATTGCCTTCACCGAAGGTGCCAAACCAAAACCTACCGAGAGCTTTTGGTAACCGTTTGCAGTGCACCGTACATGGTAAGGACCGTTCTTCATCGCCGTTTCGAGTTCTTTAGCATTCGTGACATCCCACGTCATCTTGGTCAACGCCTCATACTCAGTCAACCCCTTGTACTCACCACTAGTGATCACCATCTGACGCTTTTCTCTGAAAGACAATATTTAATAGTAAAAAAAAAGAAAACGCCAACTGTGCCTACTTCCGAACCTGCAGGTGGATCAGACTGTGCGTAAAATATTTAAGTGAATCTAAAGATTAAGAGCTGCGGTGTATTAACTTCTGTTCTGCAGTTCCAAGATTGACCAATGGCGATTATAAATTAGTCTCGAAATATTCGTTGCTATGACTGAATTTTTCATTCGTTTTCACAAGAACATGCAAAACAAGCTTACCAGACCTTTCAGTTCTCTTCAGCTTCTATTCAAATGCGTTATCTCTTAAAGGGGAATGCAACGCGAAAACTTGTAAAAATACCATTTAAACAGATGGAGTTGAATAGACTACTTGAGGATGCTAACGTGAATTATTTGCTTTGAATATGCAAGATTTTCTATAGCAAATCGTCATATTTCCTATTTTGAGACACAAACGAAAAAACTCTTTTGTCCCAATACAGTTTTCAAATTCTCCCCCCAAATAGTATATACGCGAGCATGCGCTCAAAGAATTACCCGCTAAACATTTGCCAAGTGCTTAACCGCCATTGTTTTGTTTACATCAAAAGGACACAGACCACCTTTCCATAAAAGAGAAAAGTGCTACGTCTAAGTCTTGCCCTGTGGGAGAAAACTGGACGAAAGTATTAGCAGTTGATAGATTGTATTTTTTGAAATTTGAAAGGAAAATGCTTTCAAAATCAAAAAAATTAAAATGTTTACGAACAAATCGTAAAATTATCTGGTGAACAAATTGACTTCTGTTTTTGATGGCTGAGACCGACTTTGAGTAATGCGGTATAGCCTGTATTCGATTTCTACGCCATTTTAAAACCAGCTAAAAGCGTTCCTATGATGGCAACGAAACTTTAAACTTAGCTTGATAGGTATAATTAGCCTGTTTTTGTTTTCACGATTTTCAGTTTAAGTAGCAAATATGGAATTAGAAAGCATACATGTACATATAACAGCACATGACGGAAGGATGTGTTAACCATTATATTTAATGTTGCATGTTTTTTTAAATGAATATCGAATAATGAGGCAAAGGTGCTATATGACTCTGGACAAACACAGGAAGTTAAATTGACCCGGCGGTCATTTCATGCACGAAGCTTAGGCTGCAACAACAAAGAACTGCCAGTTTCCGAGGTTTTATGAGTGCTCAAATTGTTAAGTATTACACTCACTCGTTGTATGTTTCATTGAAGCCTTTTCCGTGAAAAAATGGCGAGAAGTTATACGGAGTACTGAGGCACTTGGTCAGGTTGACCCGAGGATAGTAAAGTACAAAAGACAGACACATCTCGTCGGTAGTAGCCAAGCCGCCCTATAATACAAAAACGACACGCATGGATTTCCGGTGACTGAGAGGAACTGATGGAATTCTTTGTAGCCTAGACAAGAACAAGAAAAGCAGAAAAGGTCGAGGATATGTAATGAACAGATGATTAAGGAACCGTAGTAACGTGAGAAATAGAGAAAAAAGAGCGAAGTTCAGGGCGGAAATAGCTCACCACAAACAAGAAACCCGTAACAATGGAACGCGTATGATCGGAGTAATAAGGTGCAAACCACTGATAATATAAAATGGGCATGTGAAAGCGTAGCAGTAGAGCGAAGAGGAATTATAGGCAAAGCTTTTCGCGAACAGAGTAAGCAGAAGTGAAAACTTTTATTATGCCAAACAGAGCAATTTCGTAAAAGCTATTTGTTGTGTCTTCTTTAGTTCAGTGATTCTCTGTTTAGCTAAAGCGGAACAAATTCAACAGCTTCGGTTCCTTTTTATAACAAACAATCTTGTTTACCATGCTCAATGTCTAGACGGTTATTTCAGAGGTTAAAGGAATAGCCGGTGGGGTCATATTAAATAAAAAATCTTTCTAAGTTTTCGTGAAATACCATATTTTGGGCTGTTGATGTGACTGTTAGTGAGAATTAGTTCAATCTATTTCACATATCTTTTAGATTTGATGAAAAGCAAAGCTCAACACACTGGAAGCCTAGTTAAAATGTTAATGTAACCAGCTAATGTCGAAAGAACAAAATTATACTACACCCACTCTTTCCCAGCGTGAGGTAGACGTTGCTGGTGATAGCGTTTTTTCCCAAGTACTCACATATGTAAACGAACTCTTCTTAGAGGACGAGAGTTCACATTCCATCTGAAATTCGTCACCCGGCAAAACAACCTTCTCTTTCCTCCTAACAACCATTTCTTGATAGTTGAAGTCGTAATTGTTGTCTGCAAACACGGGTTCCTGTTCAATACCGTTGCGAATATGACGCAAACGCATCTTCCTTCCCAGCAAATGCGAGTGCAAAAGTCCTGCGAATATCTTGATACCGTCAGGTTCAGCTGCCAGGCCCTGCAATATATAAAGCAAATACTTCACTCAGGTCCTTGCAGTAGTCCCAATTAGTACCATCAATTTGCATTTTGAGTCAATCAAGTATGAAGTTCAACATCTTTCTCATAATTTTTCAATGTGATCGACTAAGAGAGCACGCCAACGTATCTGTTCCGGTCTATCAAGTAGACTCAATGATCAATGAGTGGTGGTTTTCACCTAGACCGTAGTTCACCTATTTAGGAATAATTACAATCATGGAACACAAAGCAACATTTTAGTCTGGTCAGCGCGCCACCTGTGGCCACACCATGTGACCTAATGAATATAAGTCTGAAAATATTTCTGCTCCACGGTTAGGTCGTGGGTTCGAGACCCGGTTGGTTCAACAATCTTTTTCAGACATATATTCATTAGGTTACGTTACATGACCACAGGTGGCGTGCTGACCGGACTGAAAAATCCTTGTGATACACATTTCCACGCCTGTTCAAAAATTACATATTTATATAATTACAATCATGATAATTCCAAATTGATGCGTATGTTTTGATGTTGTTTCAAATTTCCGACACATGAAGACTCAGCAAGACTGCATTATTTAAATCAAAACAGTATATTTTGGAATGAACTCCGGTTGTTACTTGCGAGCACTGGTTTAAACTCGTTACCACGGACTCGTTGTCACGTGCATTATAACTATTGGCTGGCAGTCCTTCTGGTACTCTATTGTCGCAATCGTGGCATCGCTTCATGTTTTAAGTTTTCATGAAGACGATATATATGACCGGTCTGGAAATACGGCAGTCTAAACATGCTCCCTGCTGTAGTTGCGTATATTGGTAATTTGGAAGTCAGGCGCATGTACGGCTAATTTGAACGACTTTGCATAACCTAGTCGACAGAAAGCACTGACCTTGTGTTAACAAATTTCGCGTGGAAGAAAGACTGCTTCAAATTAATATAAGGCTTTGTCTCCACATGAAAGTCGACTTGCTTCATCAGGTTTGATACGAATATGTGACAAAAAGCGAAAATCAAAGTAGTTGTCTCCAGCTGAGACTACGGCGCACCTCTTTTGTACAGTCGCCCACACAGTACCCGTATGACGTGAAGGATGCTTGATTTGGTGGAATTGCTTGCGTTGGATTCACAGTATGGCCGAACTGAAGTAGCCCAGCGTCGTACTGTCGCAGTGTTGGAGATAAAGTCAAGCGCAATCCCGAAGAATCGACCAAATCTAAAATACGCCAAAATCCAAGTCTTAAACAGAAATCTTCAGAAATATTTAATGTCGGCTCGGTTTCAACGTGACGGAGTAGTTCCAATTCTACACGAAAAACGCTCGTGTCGACAGGACTTGATTCCGAGGTCTGTCTCATGTAAAATGATCGCAACTTTAAGTCTTATCAGTGACATTAAGTATGTATGCAAAAAGTTTAAGTCTTAAGGTCTTACGATCGCTAACAGAAAAAAGGATATTGTAATTTAATTGATAGCATCACAGCTTATGCAGATTTATAATTAATTGGTAATTTCGTGTAAAATCTGGTAGAGTTTGTATGTTTCTAGAACCATAGTTTGTACTGGTCTCCGTTTTTTTGGACATGGTCGTGGTGAGATATTTATATTTGCTCATTGTTTTTTCAAAAAAGACGAGCTAAAACGAAGCGGGATTTGATTTTTACTTATCGCTTGGCTAATCATGGCGTTTCAAACCTTGCTTAGCCTTGCTTACGTGCCTTTGTGCAGCTTTAAAAAATGCCAGTCAAACTTTGGCTGAAACTGATGCGCAAGGGCAGGTTTCAAAAGTAGTCAACTATGCTTTTTGGCCTTGCAATATTTTTCAGAAATAACTGTAAGAGGCGAGACATCAAAATTAGAACTCGTGTATCAGACTGCTGGTGGTTTTTAGGGGTTTGAAAGAACTGACAGTTCCATATTGCTTGGTTTCACATTGTTACATAATCAAATTTTGAGGTGTTTTATGGCTTCGAGAGAACAAGTTCTGCAACAAGTTGGTTCGTCCTGGCATGTCATTTTGTGCATCGAGCATGCACTGATCACAAGGAGTAACGAAAGGTTGGTTTTTGTGAGCCCAGAAATCACTCACATCTAGGCATTAGGAGCAGACTGTACTTCGGGATCAAGTTTTCTGTTATACAGAATTTGTTGAATGCACGACACTTTTCATTGTTCACGGTCTTTATTCCGTTGCATTCATACTTTCTGAACAAAACTCTACTTTCTACTGAACATAGATACAGTAGGAGCAAGTTGAAAAAGTGGTCCAAACAAAAGTTTGCTCCTTCGACCAATGCAGGCTTATGGTCACTTTAGCATACTTTCCAGAAAACAAACGCAACAATTGTTAATTGCATCTGCCTAACACAGGGTCTCTCTGATAGAGCAATGACATCCCACCATCATGTGTGTGTGCGTGTGCGTGTGCGTGTGTGTGTGTGTGCAACATGTGAAATGTGTATAAGAATTGAAAAAATACCTTAAAATGGCACTGGTGTAGAAATGTTTCAATGGGCGTATTAATGAATTCACAGAATAGGTGTAGATCTTGTTAACAATCAAGACATCAACGCGCTTGTGGCATTATTCTCTGTCAGAGCACTTCCTGTACGGATGGTGAACGACAAGCAGAAAACCACGTGTGGGCATCAGTGCGCATGCATAGATAGTGGTACGGAAAAGGCCGAAAATGTGTAGTGAATCGCCGTTTTATTTTGTTTGACATCCTGTAATCTTGTGTGTGCAAGAACCTGTGTGGAATACATCGATTTAGCCAGTTCTTGCGGATGCAGGAACCACAAGCACAAAATACTTTTCAATGGCGCAGTACAATTATGCATTTCTCAACACCAACTAACCAGAATTAACAAATGAATAGAATTTCCGAGTTTCACTGTTAACCGGTTTGAATCTATGATACTTGCCGTTTTCCCACTGCTACATCTCGGAGCACGGGGAAAGAGTGTATTTGTTATAGCATTTAACACTTACTGGATGCCATGGTTGGATTGTCATAGTGAATTTCCAAAAGCAAAAACGTCGGTTGCTGCTCATCACCAAAGGGTAGTCCCACATTAGGCGGATAATAGAAAGTCTGGAAAAGACACGTGCTTAGGAATTCGTCTAAATGTCCACCACATCCAGCATCACAAGGTTCAGTAATTTGAAAGTCGTACATCTCATTGCGTTTACCTAAATTGCTAGACTATACCATTTTGCCCCGATCAAACACAGATCTGACAAACGATTGATTGTTAAGGGTAATTGTGACACCGCTGATCATTGTGTGACCCTAGGTTAATTAGTCGCCATTATATCGTGAGCGTTTATTGCTACTTTGTGAATTACCGAGGAGAGCAGCCAGTCACAACTTCAGCCATAGGTAAACGGTTGATAAACGTATAAAGCAAGTCATTTATTTCACAATTCAGGAGTGTTCGTTCAATCAAAGTTTAAAGACGGAAACAAAATCATTACACAAAAAAACCCGGCAAATTGTTTTCAAACAGACACCTTTAGTAGTTCAATGTAATATTTACCCAGTCATGGTTTTGTAAAATTTTCTAACTATAATGTGTTTCCCTAACAAAATTGAAATATGACTTCACCTCTCCTCCAATTGCCCAGGCGAACAAGACAGACGTGCAGGAGGGCTTTAAGTTATTTGGCATCAAACGGCAGTGTTCAGCATTCAGTAAATGAGCACCAGTTGTGTTCACATCTCCGTAACAGGCGTAGATAATAATGTGGTGGGCGAGAGCCTCGTTTCCGGGAGTTATCACAGGTTCATACTGCAAAATGCGGAAAAAACTTTGATGCACAGATAATTCCCCCACACCTGGCTTGGAATGGATTAAACAAGTTTGTGCTTATGTTATGATTTACATTTCCCTCTTCTCTCCCCCCGATTTTACTTCCTCCCTCGTTCCCATTCTCTTTCTCACTAGCTTTTCTGGTCGCGTGGATCCTTTCTACTCTCCCCGTAATCCCGGGCTCTGGCTACTGCACAAACAGCACGTGTACATGTCGCGGACCGACATGCGGACAAAAAATATGACAACGGTTGATTAGGTTTTTAGCGGCAGAATGACACTCCACGACCACTGCGGAAGTGCTAGACACATGGGTATGAGCTTAATTACCGTTCGGGTCATATGCGTCTCTAATGTTAAGATACTGAAAATTTCAAAATTGAACGACGGCTCCTCACCGTGATACTACAGCGCCCCCTGTGGATGGTGCTGCAGCATGTACTGTACATCATGAGTGACAATGCAGGGATAAAAATGAAAAAAAAAATTAAATGAGGCACGATCAAAGTTCTTCCGTGGACCTTCATTTCGAAAACTAGACGCGATGATACCAGGATGTGGGAATTCCTCCCCGGAGATTTCATAAATAGGTTTTACAGTGCTCGTACCCGACCTTGATGAGACCTTCATTACCCGCCGCGTAAATTTTTCAAGTAATGCGCCTAACAAGTGACTATGGAAACATCCAGTACTGAATACCGTAATAGTATGGCAGAGTTTACGCAACAATATAACTCACAATTCTCCATGGGAATTCTTCTGGTGAAAACAATGGTTGCGAGTCGAGAGAGTGAATTGTTAATGACATGGGCAGCTACAGGGCGCGAGAATAGATCAACATAAGAAGTGAATAGGGGTGGCATATCGTACAATATTTTCAATTTCAAATAAGTTTCATGAACTAATGAGACGAGGAAACAGCTTAAAAGGTGGTTAAAAAACCATAATTTGTGTAGCTTCTAAATATTCAGGTACAATGCGTGGTTGAGCCTATCGAAGACATACAATTGTCGCATAGTGAGTCCATCTTTAAAGAAAAGAGGCGGTTTACGATTCGATTTGTCACACGTATGGGATGGTGTTCTGACGTCTATGCTACGCCGTCTGGTCAAAACGCCACCAATTAGCCAGAATAACACGACAACGTCACAAGCCAAGCTGAAGACCGTGAGATGCGGACGCAACGTCGCTAATTTTTGTAAGTTTTAATTCCAGTATTAGACTCAAACTTGATCTGTAAAATACGC
This sequence comes from Phoronis australis, assembly GCA_002633005.1. NCBI lineage: Eukaryota > Metazoa > Phoronida > Phoronidae > Phoronis > Phoronis australis. The sequence continues at coordinate 23,197 of NMRA01000099.1, read as the reverse complement.
AACTTAGGGCATTTTTCAGAGCAAAAAATGAACGAAGCTCATTCGAGAAATTTTTAAAATTTGCTTGCACATTCAAGATCTATCAACAAACATATATTTCGATGTCCACAGCACAGTAAACTGTCTTGTAGAAGCACTTAAGTGACACCCAGTTTAAACACTATATAATGTGCTTCAGGTTTATCTCCGGGGTCACTTGATGAATGCAGGGAAATCGATATATTTAATTACTAATCTCATTATGCGTTTTCTCTCATTTTATGCAATCTATCTGTTTTTTATAGGAAAATTGCTGTTTCCGGAATGCAAAAACGGACCATTTTTTCGTAAATCTTTGAAGACCTGTAGGCAAAAAGCTAAGAATTCAATAATTGCAAAATCGGTGATTTTTGTATCAGAGCCACACCACGATCACATGCAAAAAGTTTAAGCTGTATCGGGAAGATGACCCATAGAGTGATTTTTTTATTTCTCTCGATTTTCTCGTGGGATGGCTCTTAAATAGGGGACGGATGATCGCCGATCCCGGCACTGGACGAGGAGAATTTTATCCCAGTTGTTCCATTCAGCGACAACAATTAATCACATAATCTTCTGAATTAGCTAGTGCGCCTCGGTACTAGTTTCGAATTAATTTCCTAACCAAATTAAATTCCACCAATTTACGTGGCGCATGATCTGATGATATGCTAACCAAACGTTTGCAGCTTTTATGGGAGCTTCTGTATAAGTAAAATTTTGGAAAGTACTCGTGAAATTATTTGATCCCGAGCAGAGAACTAGGTTTTGGTTGCTTTACTATGACAACTGATTCTTTTCAATTGCGTCACCGTCAAAGCTAAAAAAGTCAACGAAGTGCTTCCATATTCACAGAAATGAACCACATCTTGACTAACCATATTTCTGTCATGACATCAATAAGTTACACTGACCTTAAGCACGTGATGTTTCTTGGCCAATGAAGGCACGTTGAAGCCTTTACACCAATACACCGTGTCTTTTGCTGGCACAGTAACCTTAAACAAAAGAAGGTTGATAATATCGCTGGAATAAAAAAATCTAATGCAAATCAGCAGGTTCGATGACGTCCATTTAACTTTACTGATTATTTCGAAGACAAACTTCACCCTCTGTCGTCGTCACTACCCTAACGTGACTCCCGATTTTTCTTAAAGCCGCGGCTATAAACCACATTCTGGGGTTACAAACGATTTTCTTTCCAGGTATAGCTACTCTTTCAAAACAAGGCAATCGCGTTCTTATCCTTTGTTTTGAGTTAATAAATGTCTTCATTTTTTATGACAATACTGCACCTGCGACTAAAAGAGAGCGGTTGAACCGCCGCAACTTAACGAGCCTCGCTTGAATCAATGACGACCCGTCTAGAAATCTAGAATCTAGAAGGAAGCACGAAGTCTAACACATTATTGATAATCAAACCCATGTCTAAAGTCTAAACTGCAATGGCGGATTTGCTACCCATTACATAAAGGTCTGTGAACACACAGCCCGGTTTCTTTCACTGTTGCCATTTGGCTGCGACTCCACACTACTTCACATGGTACCGTTTTACTGTTAAATCTTTTCACCACCTTTTCAACTGTTTTATTACAGGTAGCAGCATTTTCCTACTTTATAATACTTTATGTCACCACGATACTTATTTGCCTTTCTTGATTTGTTTCCAAAACTTTCACTGAGAAATTGTTAAAGAGGTTAAGAAAATTTGTTCTTTCAAAAAATCAAGTTTTGTTTCAAACCATTTAACGGTGACACATTGCTGTACTTAAAGAGATCGTTTCTGTACTCACGTTGCTGACATCAAAGTCCCAGGTGATGACATCGTTCGGCAATGCTGGGATAGGCGTGGTAGCTCCGAGAAGTAAAACGCTTTTTGTGCCTCGGTTGGAGTTGTGATAAGACACAGTATCAGACGACCCGTAGGCGAAAATAAGGCGAAAAGTATCCGACTGATAAAATAAGAATGGAGCTTTTTTCGGAATGATTATAGGTAAAATTGCTGATTTTAAAGTTTGTAATGCTTCAATGTTACGTCACAGTATACGTGACCTTTTTCATTACTCCAATACATCACTGGTTTCACTACCACAAAATGAACCCAACACATTATAAAAACGACTGACACAACGTAAATTAAACTCACTTGCTGAGTAGTTTACTTTCTTCGCACTATGCTAACAAAGCCAATAACAAGATGTTGCTAGTCATGTGACCACCTTTTTATTTCTTCGAAAAACATTACGCAGGTCTCCAAACATTTTACATATGACGTTTTGCCATCTGACAAAAACAAGGGGTCGCATAAAATCATGTTATTTCTCAAGCCTGGTATTTAAAATTCTCTAACGGACTCTAATACGTACGTTTATAAGCATGTCATCATTGTCACACGTGTCAAGTTTTCTTCGGAACCTCAACGTGGTCCGTGACTGATTTTGTGCACTGTGGAGTAACTCATAGTCATCCGAACTGTCAACAGAGGGCGTTGATGTTCCGGTTGCATGGCTATCCTATCGGTAGGAAGAGACCGCTACAGTTTCAAACAATACATCAATTATGCAAACTGTAAAACTGAGCATTTTAGAATTGATGTGATGCATTTGTTCACCATGTGAACAACACTTTGGAAGTGGTATGCGAACAATCAGAGTGGGAAAACATGAAAAACACAATATATAGTCCACTTCATGATATTCCTCTGTCCGTTTTGCCATTGTGAATCATTTCCGTTTTTCAACTCTGCAAATAGGTCATTCCAATAAATTAGTTGTGCAGAAGTGCATGTCTAAATTTGTCTAAATTCGAACATCACATATTGAAAAATGTTGCTCGGATTCATATGAAACTTAAAGATACCATGCCTTATGCACTATTCTCTAAAAGACTTTTAGGAATTGTTTTAAAATGTTCCACTCTTGTATGATTGGCATGTCAAAATAGGACGTTAATTACTTTTATAAAAAAGCAAAGTTTGCAAAACGTTTACATCGAACGAAATGTAATAAATTTATTTATACCATTGTTTTGCAACCAACGTACCTTTGTTTTTGCTAATTATAAAAACATGGTAACGTGACCCAATTATCTCCATCCGCTATTACCATACGTCACGGCTGAGAAGAGCGGGCGAGCAGAATACGGGATATAATGACAGATTGGTTAAAAGTCTAAAATAGAATTCTACTGGCGTTCCACCTCAGGAAATATGTATTTTTCTAAGATAAAATCAGTAGTATTGTAGCAATGTGGCTGAATACGCAAACTTGTCAAAAAGGACCTACGTACCGCTGAATTAATTGCATACGGGTAATTTCTGTATTGTGTAAGGTACCGTCATTGCATCACTCACTACAACATTTGACTCATACAAGATTTGCAGAGATGCCATTCGCAAGGGTTGGACAGCGAGTTATAAAAAGGCTTCTTATACCTCATCACGTGTCCGCTCAAGAAGATTTGCAAACAAGTCCTACTTTTCCTTAACAACCCGTAAATGGTATTTAAGGGTGCTGAACTGTAGGTTGAGCGTTGAATAGTTTTTCCAATTCGGCCCTAATGCGTACCGCGTCAAGTATTTTACGCTAAACTTAATTACTGAATACAAAATTAGTAGCACCTACATTACTTTTAGTAATTGCATCGGCGTTGTTTGCCAGACATTGGATGAAGTCACAGTTGGTGTCATTACCGTTTAAATACAGATTCTTAACCCGTAGGATTTGTAGCAGACAGTGGCAAAGCATCCGGCCGCTAATGCGGAGAAAGTGAGCTCTATTCTGTTGCTATCTTTTGTAAATTGACTTTTCTCGCCGAGAATGTCCCTTTAAAACCATACTTGGACAGAATTGGTTGGCAACAGACTTGGCTAAATCAAGGTTTAATTACAGATGCAACGTTTATTTATGAAACACTCAATATGATAATGAAAATCTTTTTTTGGGCTTGTGAACTCGGTTCGTCAATTCCAGTGACCTCCCGCGGACACTAGGGGCCCCAGCATGCGCTTGACGTCAGCCATCCTAAAGGGTATTTGGTCAGCCCTCGCTGGTTCTCTGCGTGTCGCTAGGGTGGTAGAGAACACGCAGGTCTCATTCAATTTTCCTCGGGAATTTTTTTACACCGGCGTTTCTGATTGACTGGTCGAATTCTCAAAAGGTAGCGCTAACTGACATGACTGATGGAGGAAGTGTAAAATGTGGTCTTGTACAGACAAACCGGTGCTTAATTAATGTTCGAGAAATGGGAATCCCAGAGAATTGTGGTTGCGCCCGGCTGTTTGGAGTGCATGTCTTTACTGTCGTTGACTTTTGTTTACGTTGCTCTCCTGTATTCATACAGTATGAATAACACACAGATCAAATCGGCCAAATGTATGTTTATTGTTCATGTATGTGCTTCAAGCACGCGGCTATTAAACATTGCTGCAGAAACGAAATAGTTGCTATTGCGCCACTTGCGTGACAAGGCTAAAAGTTGTTCAAAGTCCGCCATTTTCTTTCTTTGTTGTGAGGCTAACCAATAAATGTCCAGGTTGCATCAACCAGTGATAAAGAGCGGGCTACTGAATGACATTTGCATCTTATCTACACGCACATTACAGCGTTCTGTCGTTCAGTAACTTTTCCAGACGTGAGGGGTGCTGAACGTGCGATAACATCTGGCTATTTTGTTAACTGCCCAGCTCAGTCTTTTGTCCCGTATGATAACAAGCAGGCCAATTATCTCCCAGGCTTCAAAGTAAACTTATGGCGGTTGCACGCTATTACCGAACGGGTATTCAGAACAGAGTCGAACCCAGTGCGTTGGTAATCCGTTTGGACAGAATAGATTGTCTTAAATTCTGTTGTAGTTGGGCGATTTTGGTGATTCAAAAACGGAACATAATCAGCATTTGACGAGGAATTCAGAAATACTATTGGTTTAAGCTCAAATATGTTATAACTTAACTTTCATTTTTATCAGCCCAGCCCAGTCAAACTTACCATCTTATCGAACAAAAGAGAGCAGGCCCTCCAACCATAAATGCCAGAATGGAGTTAATCAATCGTGTAAGATATTGGCTACGGGGGTATAGAATCGAGCAAGTTGGGAGCAACGGGATGTCGCCGTCATGGTGAACTAGCGAGGGGTCAACATTCACCATTCTGTACTTTTCACCATGAACAGTATAATCGGGCATGAAGGGTCTACTGTAGAAAGTCAGGCTACTAGTTTGACTGTAGAGACATCTATTGAGGAACAGAGCAAGTTTTCTTCACCCAGATGAGAACACAATACGTCGTTTTCCCGTTGCTCCCAACTTGTTCAATTCTATAACCCAACAACGAGTTGGGAAGAAGCTCGGGCCCCTGTAGCCAATATCTTACACGACTGGTTGACCCCATTCTGGCATTTAGGGTTGGAGGGTCAGCTCTCTTTTTGTCCGATGACTGCTCTAATCTCCAATAAGATCGTATCTAGTTTGACTGGGATGTGCTGTTAAAAACAAAAGTTAAGTGATAACAAATTTGAACACAAACCAATATCATTTCTGAAATTTTCATCAAACGTTGATCATGTTTAGTTTTTGAATCGCCAAAATTGCCCAACTACAACCGAAGTTACGACCATCTATTCTTTCCCAATGCTCTGAGTTTGACTGTGTTCACACGTGGTCTGTAAGAAGCCTCGTAAATAACTGGCCAGCCTGTTTTCATACCAGACAAAAGACTGTGCTTGGCAGTTAACAAAGGAACTAGATGTTATCACACGCTCACAGACCTCTACGTCTGGTAAAGTCACTGAACGGGAGAACGCCGTCATGCTAGTATAAATCTGAGTTGCATTTACACGGGAGACAACAGTGGCGGACCAACTAACACGGAACAGCTGATCGGGTGTAAGTGCCTGACGGAGCAAGTTGACACCGCGGCTGCCATTTTTGACACGGGTGGTAGAGGTAGAGCGAATTGTGCTCAGTTAATAAAGTTTAAACTAGCCTAAACGTCTAAACACAGTTGGGTCAGGGCTGAAACGGATTGTCTTTCAATGCACATGCGCAATAGCGTATAGTACACTGTCAGTTGATCAGCTGGCATTGCACGTGGTTTGGACGTTCCCTATAGTTTATGCGGGCGCGCACAGTCTTCGTGTAAGTGACTCACGATGATCCAGTGTTCATCCTAACTGGAGCAAGTCGCGCAGTGACAAATGACTCGACACGGTGACAACTGTCTCTCGTGTAAAAGCAGCTAATTTCTAATCAAAACCCTCTTGGCCAACTGGACAAATAGCAACAACTTAAGTAACGTGCCTTGAAAAATGCCCTTCAACAATGTTCGCACCTCAATGTTCCGCACACGACTATCATGACCGGGAAAGACTCTCACCACCATAGACATCACTAAATGTCTATGCTCACCACTCTTCCAAGCGTCCATTTTCCTCTAACCTATTAGAATCTGATATAACGGCAACTTCATTTTCACGAATATTTCTAACACCTGATTTCCACTTTTTCCGTGGATCCAAAATAGGTAACACGTCCCTGAATCAATTTCTACAGAAAGAAGTCATAATCTGCTGAATGAATTCCACACGCTTCCTTAGGTCACGTGCTTTACAAAACTGCCTTGAGGAATGCGGTATACCCTGCTCCCTAGTTTGTGAGATCACCACGAGAAGTCTCTGGTAGCGGGGCTTCCGGGGATCACGTGTTTTTCAGTTAAGTAAAAATATACTCTTTTGTTAGTAATTATTAGTAATACGCTACAAATTGACGACGAGGATGGCCCATCTGGGGAACCTGCAAGTGTTTGATGCTTCGGCTGAACTCTGGAGTACTTATGTGGAGAGAGCCGAGCAGTATTTTCACTAGTTGAATGACATTGCAGGCGATAAACGGGTCTCTGCCATCCTTACGTTCATGGGGCAGGAGGCCTATGGTATTTTACGCAGTCTGTCGACGCCGGATCTTCCCAAGGACAAAACATACTCGCAGATAGTGAAGTTGTTAGAGAAAGGTTATGAACCTAAGCCTTTGGAAATCTCGGAACGTTTTAGTTTTACCAGGCGGGTTCAGAAGGAGCATGAGAGTGTCACTGACTTCATTACAGATCTGCGGCGGTTGTCATTGCTTTGTGGCTATGGGGATAATCTCAACATGGCACTTCGTGACCAGTTTGTGTTTGGCCTTCGGGATGAAGGGACATTAACTAAACTGTTAAAAGTTGACAAACTGACTCTGGATCAAGCTGTGCAAATGGCTCGTGTGGCGGAGTGTTCTGTTAAAGATGCACACGAGTTTCAAGCGGGGGCTTCTGTCACGGTGAGTGGCCCTGCATCTGTTCACCGCCAGGAGTCTTCGCTAAGTCCGACGGCCGTGGTGCCTACCCCATCTGGCGTTAGTAAGCCTAGTGGTTCTTGTTTTTGCTGTGGAGGTAAACACAACGAACACACTTGTCGACATAAAGGTGCCACATGTTATAAATGTGGGGAAGTTGGACATATTAAACATATGTGTAAATCACAGCATGTTAAAACCGATTCGGGAACTATCAATAACGTGAGGCTTGGTGACCCTGATAATTTGCATTTGTATTACTGTGGGGCTGGTGAAGAGCCTCCAGTTTATGTAGCTGTAAATGTTGCTGGCCATGTCATTTCTATGGAAGTAGACTCTGGCGCTGCACGTACCACCGTCGGTGAAGACCTTTACAAGTCGTGTTTGTCGCAGTTTCATCTGGAGCCTCTAAATGTTACTCTTTTCGGGTATGACCAAGTACCCGTGCCCTTGCTTGGTGTTATTGAGGTGCCAGTCACATTTAAAGAGCAGCCCTCTAGAAAATTGCCTCTCGTTGTGGTTAAGGGAAACCGTCCTTCGCTTTTTGGTAGGAATTGGAAACGAGAATTGGGAGTTAACTGGAATTCCCTCTTCAAGTTATCTTGTGAACTGCAAAATATTGATCTTGTTATCGCAAAGTACAAAAACCTGTTTATTGATAATGGCGAGGGAATCCGAGACTTCACTGCGTCTATCAGGCTTAAACCTAATGCAAATGCCACGTTTCAAAAAGCTCGTCCCGTTCCATATTCAATTCAGGAGTCGGTGGAGGCCGAGCTCAGTCGCATGGAACAAAGTGGTGTTGTGGAGCGTGTGGAACATAGTAACTGGGCGTCGCCCACTGTGAACGTCAGGAAAGTGAAGTCCTCCGGCCCACTATTCGCGTCTGTGGCGACTACAAATTATTGAACACTCAGTTAGAGGATGACAAATATCCGTTACCTAATACTCAAGACTTGTTTGCCAAGTTGGCACGTGATGATTTTACGCCGTGTGTGTTCTCTTAGCTTGACTTGGTGGGAGCATTTAATCAGTTGCGGTTAGATGACCAGTCTTCCGACTTACTCACCTTGAACACTCACAAGTATTTGTTGCGACCACGCCGCCTAACATTTGGAGTAAAGACGGCACCATCCATTTTCCAGGCTACAATGGATAAAATTTTGTCCGGTATTGATAACGTTATATGTTTCATCGACGACATTTTGGTGATAGGCCATTCCCTAGAGCAACACCTTTGCACTCTCGAACTGGTGTTTGCACGTCTCAGCAAATATAACGTGAAGCTGAACAGATCAAAGTGTAAATTTGCTATGCCGGAGATCCAGTTTCTCGGACACTCCTTGTCGGTGGATGGCGTGCGACCCTTAGCCGACAAAGTGGCGGCTATCTCACAGGTTCCTCGACCTAAAAATGTGGATGAACTAAAATCGTTTCTCGGAATGGTGAACTATTATGGCAAGTTCATTCGTAATTTGTCTACTCTGTTACACCCTTTGTATGCACTGCTGCATGGGTATGTCGAATGGCATTGGAGTGATGCCTGCCAGAAGTCGTTTGTTGAATGTAAGCGCCAGCTGTTAAGTGATCATGTGTTAGTGCACTACGATCCCAGGAGACCGCTTGTCCTAAGCTGTGATGCTTGTTCCTGTGGCGTGGGAGCGGTTCTAAGCCACAAGATGCCTGATGGTTCGGATAAACCGATTGCATTCGCTTCGCGAACACTTAGTTCTGCAGAGAAGAACTATGCACAAGTCGAGAAAGAGGGACTAGCTCTGATTTTTGGTGTGAAGGGTTTTCACATGTACTTATTTGGTCGTATTTTCTCTCTTGTGACTGACCACGAGTCGCTTACTCGCATTTTTGGGCCTAAAGCTGGAATTCCAACGATCAGAGCTGCTTGTTTACAGCGCTGGGCACTGATGTTATCCCATTACCAGTTTGAGATAGTACACAAGCGATCACATCTGAAAGCAAATGCTGATGCATTGAGTGGTCTTCCCGTGGATCAGCCAGAAACTGCGTCTAAAGTGGAGATTTTCTCGATTCACTTTGTTACCGAGGACTCTATTCCGGTAACGGCATCTGAGATCCGTGATTCTACCCGTAAGGACCCGATTTTGTGTCGCATGGCTGGTCGATAGTATTGAACTGCAACCCTATTTTGTGCGCAGAGATGAAGTGTCATTTGAAGATGGATGCCTTTTGTGGGACCATCGAGTTATTATAGCAGCCAAGTTTCAAGCTAAACTTATGTCAGATTTGCATGATTTGCATACTGGTATGGTGCGGATGAAAATCGATCGCCAGGGGTTACTTTTGGTGTCCTGGCCTGGATAAGGACATTGAGGATTTAGTGCGTTCGTGTGGTTATTGTGCTCGATTTCTTAACATGCCAAAGCCTTCGCCATTGATTCCGTGGCCATGGGCAACCAGGCCCTGGCAGAGAGTACACATCGGTTATGCCGAAAAGGATGGTAAGGATTATCTTATTGTTGCGGATAGCCACTCCAAGTGGTTGGAGGTGTTTCCCATATTGGGAACGACTTCAACTCACACCATTGTGAGATTACGCCAGCTGTTCGCGTCTTACGGCTTGCCCTATGAGCTTGTGTCAGATAATGGCCCACAGTTTCGATCCGCAGAATTTGAGACATTTCTACGCTTGAATGGTGTCAAGCACATGTTCAGTCCCATTTATCATCCTGCTAGTAATGGACAGGCGGAACGTTATGTGCAGATTTTCAAAGCCATGTTAGACAAATCTGATACACGCTTGCCATTGTTGCATCGCTTATCGAACTTGTTGTTCTCATATCGCAACAAACTAGTACTTGACAATACTGAGACCCACAGCAGGGTTGCATGAGATTCATTCGGGACTGGCTGCATATCTTCTGCTAGGAATTTAACAAAATTGAAGTGGAGTTGTATCAACTGTGTTTGGTTAAAGAAGACTAGAAGTCGTAGACCAAGAAGGTCACCTGACCAAGTTCGCTTGGTCGGGTGACCTACGTGGTCTACGACGTCAACATGTTTACTACAATATGAGCAGTACATCACATGAATACTCGGGGCTGGATGGGTCATAGATTGTTTTGTTGTGATAACATAAAAGTAAATCCAAAGTGAACAGATATTCAGTAAAGAGATAACTTAGTAAACGAAGAGATAACAAGACCAATTTCAAAACCTTGTCAATTCGGGCACCAACACAGTGTCCGAGTGATTTTTTAGCGATGGCGAACAGACCAATAGACCAAAGCAAACCCAAACAAATGAACCATTATGACAAAATAACAATATTGTGGTACTACACAAGTTTGATTAAAATGCAGAAAATCTGGCCTGACTTTATGTCCAAATAACCGAGGAACATATTTTTACGCTTGAATAATCTGATTAATTTGTTCACGTTTCATGCAGAGTGGAGCATTCTTCTTTTTCTTCAACAACAAGATTTTTAAATGTCGCCTGTAAATTACTAATTTTTTGTTCTCATTATTCATAAGTTTATAAAGTGTTTAGTAGTTGGAATTTTGTCTTCTCCTTTCTGTTTTGTCTGTTCAGTTAATTTTATTAGTGAAATGAACTTTTTTATCGAAAGCTCTCAAGAAACTTTAGAGTTCAGCTTTTCAGAGAAATGTAGCTTTTCAGATTTTAGGCAAGTTCCCTGCAACAGAATCTAAAATAAAAGAGTAAGAACAAGCAGATGGCCACCTGGGGTTGCCACTTTTAAAGTCAGGGGATACTTTGATTTGCTGTTATAAGAATTAGACAAAAGTACGATTTTATAGCTGATCAAGACTTAATGTTTCTGTTTCTGTTTATGTTTCTGTGGTGACGTCAGAGGGTAGGCACCGGGATAATCTCTGGCCCTCCTCCTTCCAGTATCGCACGCAATGTAAATTTGGAGATGAAACCACGTTCGTGCTGGTTACACAAAAGAAAACACAAGACAAAACTACTTTTGTAACGGAAGAACATACTTGACGTTTCATCTTCATTTTTATATGTAGAAACTAATAATCTTTGCTCCCAAGTCAACCTTAAGATCTGAATTAAAATATGTGAAACGGTCTAAAAGTGATTTAATAATGCGTATTTTTAACGACACCCGAAATGTGCATCTGACCTCAACAAGTAAAATTCATTCTAGGTGTGAATTTCTATTCCAATGCAATGTTATGACGTTTACTGAATAGCTTATTCATGTTAATTCGGTAACTAATCTGATAGTCCTGGGGGTGGGGTCCTCTATAAAATAAGGCAACTCACTCATCTAGAGAATTTTGTTGGACATAGCATAGCTTTGAAGAGAAACTGCTGTGAAAAAGTAAACCTTGACTTCTGAGCGTCACGTACCATACACCTCTTAAATTGGGCGCATTCCCACCCCTGGAGGACAATATGTGAATATGTGCTGCTAGCCTACCCGGCATCCGAGTCCTGGGTGAGTTTCCGAAAAGAAACCCTTAGTTCCACTCAATAAACCCGTTATTCAGTGGGGTAACTAGCGAGGATAGCATCACCGAACGATGTCGATTGAAACTTGATTGCTAAAAACTTACCAAGTAACGTTATGTAGTCTCCCTAAGGGGCTTCGGCATCCACACACTTTTTGTCAGTTGGTTGACCCTTTGACCGCAATGCTCCACGAATGTAGTAACCTTAAAGGAGCAAGCCACCAAAAAACAACCCAATTTGTATCAATTTAGATCGAGTAGGTCTGCTCCATAACGACACGTACAGTTGCGTTACCTGACATCTGACGGCAGACGGAGGTCTAGAAATCATCCAATGACGTCATCGGTTTCACTCAGTCTGTTCAGCAGTTCACAACGCGGGTTACTGGTGTCGGCTTATCGCTTGAAGTCATCGTTTAACACCAATAAATCATCAAACTTCGATGTAAAACCCTTGAAAATACACCGAGTTCTTATAAAAACGTGTTGTTTTATTTCGCTGTCTCGGATTTATTGGTATTTGGACACACCGTAGCCTACAAAATGCGGCAGGCCAATAAGGTTCGTAGCAGTAGTTTGGGGTCTGTTCGAAGATAACTTCGAAGTATTTTCCGTGAGATACAGACAGGAGAACCTAGATCTGTGTTGTTTAGACTTGTGATTTTTCAGTTCTAAACACCGTCAAAACGCTTGTTATCCTGGCCAGTGGCTCGGAGCCCGATCTGATGCCCGTCGCGGCCGGCCTGATTGACTCCGCCGTTATCCCGGCCAGTGGCTGGGAAACTGATCAGACATCACGAACATAAACCAGTCAAAGTTCAGTGGAAACTAAACTTCCAGTCAAAATACAATACTAGTGAGCCAAAGTAATGTGCACGGTTTGGTGAATTACCCACGAAACTGCAAATCTACTTACTCGTCGGGGGCCGCGAATTGGTTCCGCTTTGCCGGGCCACAGCACCGTCAGGGCAGAAGTTGTACATTGACAATCATTATTTGTGTAATGTAAATGTGAATAAAGATTCCCCTAACACCTGGCAGCGGGATAGAAATCGAGTTGTTTCACAACACTTTCTGCCAGCAAACACTAAATTAGCATGTCATTGAGCTCACACGGCCTCGGTGTTCCGTCAATTAATTTTATTGCACCTAAAGCCGGTAACGCATAGATTTATTCATTGCTGGCTTCTCAAATCATTTGCACTCACAAACACTCCAAAGGCATTACAAATTGCATCTAATGAGACAGACTTTGTTTGAGTTTTATATAAGTATTGGTTAGGGCTAGGAACCAATATTGGTTTCTAGGTTAGGGTGAGAATAATTCCTTTTGAAACAGAACGCTTAGTAATATACGAACATGGCAACTCGCAGTCCCGACTTAGGACGAGCTAGAGTTCGATCAGTCCCGACTTCGCAGGTGGATTGTTAAGTTTTACAGGCTATCAATTCGAACAGGAATACAGTCATGAAGAAATACTAGAGAGGCGCCGTGAACAAGCTCAGGCAACGGAGCGTATGGAGCCATTGGTAAGCCGGCATTCGTCAGGCACTGACGACGTCTGCAGGCCACAGACACGGAGATGTTTCTCGGCCTCATACTTGCTATTTACAGCGTACATTTCATTCTTCGCTACCATGAGCCACTTCCTAAGCATTTCGGACTCTCGAGGAAGTAAAAAAAACGATATACCCGCTTTCCTCGCAGCTGCTTAGTTCGGGCAAGCGGGAACGATGCACCGCAACGTAGCGGCATTCACTCTGCATATGAACCACTGACGTCGCTCGCGTCGTTTTTCACCTTTCTCACAGGTTAACGCGACACCTCTTGGCAAGGTAAGGCCGACCGTATGCGAGGCAATGTGGATATAGACCGATTAAGACGGTAAAAAAGACTAATTAAATCGGGTGGCATTCTCCTTTAGGTCTTTTGGTAATTTGTGACCACCTGTCGAAGACTTGCACCAGGGAAAATAGCAATAATAAGGCTTTGCGCGACGACGTATTTTGATAACAATCCGTCTGTTTACCAGCTGTTCACATGCAGACAGCGACGCATGCGCAATTCAATCACCACTAGTACAGCAGCGACACCGCGAGGAGAATTCTCCGAATAGCCCCATTTGTCTGTAAATCTAGACAACCTAGAGCAATACTCGCGTCGCAATAATATAGTTATATATGGAGTCGATGAACCTGTAAATGAAATACCTGAAGCCACTGACAACATTGTGATCGACTTGGAACGCAAACTGGGTCTTGAAATTAACCCCCAACAAATCAGCAGATCCCACAGACTCGGGCCCAAACTACGTAAACATGGAGCTAGAGATTCGCGAAAAGATCGCCCAATCATCTGTAAGTTTGTGTCATATAATACCAGAGCTGCTTTCCTTCACAACAGAAATCTACTGCGAAAACTGAACTTACCATCCCCGATCTACATCAATGAAAATCTCACGAAACAACAGTCCCTTCCCTACGACGGCTGTTGCCGCCTCGTACAATCTAAAACCATAGCTAAAACATGGACGCATGACGGTAACGTAACAATACAGCTGCATGATAACAAGATAAAGCAGGTTTCCTCAGAAAGTGACCTTCTAGTGTTGGAAAACTGAGAAGTTTAAATTGTATTCTGCTCTCTCGTCCTATTGTAGTTCATATCCAATTACTCACTGGTGACATCCCCCACTTTGTTTGCGTTCACTCACCCCACCCCCATGTCTTGACAGGATCAGGTAATTATCCTGTCCACTGATACTTATTCAGTTTTCTCCCTTATGTAATACCAGATCACGCTCAAGTTACCTCTCTATCAGTGGTGGTGCACTCTATCCAGGTCCGTAGCGATCAAAACACCTCATACTGACCACAGACAATGGTAATACATCGAATTCTTAATCTGCATCTAAATCATTCATGTTTGGAGCATTATTTTTGTTGCTTATTTCCTCTTACAGTTTCCCAGTTGCACCCTTACGAAAAATGTAATGTAGTATCTTTGCAACTGCCTACAGAGTGTATTAATGTGGTATTTTTGGTTGTCGTTAAAACATGTTTCCCACATTTTAATTTGAATGTGTAACGGAATTGTACATTGCATAATATTCACATAAGACAATGATTCTTATATGTGAGCTCAGGCCTTAGTGGCTGTCCCTTACATAACTATTATTTTTTTCTGACTGTTGTGTTTCTCAGAAGGTTGATTTTGTGGACAACTCCATACCAAATTGTCAGTCAGGATAAATTTACACGTCACTGATTTTGTCTGGCATTTCTGTTTGGTCATGTTATTGGCACTTCTCACTCACTATAATATTGATTTTAACTTCTAAGCACTTGCTCTGTTCTCTGTCAGTCAGGTGCAGAATCTACAACTACATTTGATTTTTGTTGTGGGTTTCAGAATAATTCCCCATATCATTAACTAACACAAAACCCTGTAATGAAAATTACTAGAAGTTTTTTTATTCATACACCACCTTCACATCACCTTATTATATTGTAAAATCATGAGTATTTGATGTAGAAAAAAATCGCTGTCATCTCATATAATGTTTTTGTGTTGCTTTTGTACATTTGAACGAAAAGTCTTTTTACTCAAAGTATTTAATAAACATTCATTCATAGATTGTGCAGAACAATTAGGCTGTGTGTTAAGTTCCAATGTTTACTATTACTGCTAGTAGTGATAACAGGGGGTCGGTAAGTTGACACTTTCTAAGTTATAAACGTAACAGCAGTCCGAGATCTGTACTGCTGTAGCTGGAGACCAGGGGAGTTTTTCTCATGAATACGAAGTTTTCAAAATTTTGAGAACCATGATGCCAGTGTCAAGCACAAAATCAGTGGATAACTCAGTGGCGGACTTAGAGGGGGGTCATGGCTCCCCCTAAAATTATCCCAAATTCCATTTGGCTGTTCGGGGTGTGGATTGCTGACTGGCATATGCGTGCACCCAGGGGGTCGGGAGCGAATGCACAATTCACGGCGTTGGAACAAACCCCGTTTACTGCCAGGTCGGAGTTTGTTGGCATACCAGCAGGGCTAAAGTTCTATGGTTTGTTTGAGCCTAAGGCCTGAACTATAAGAACTGGCAATGATGAAACAACCGCTCCAGTAAACGCTACATCCAAATTCGACCGTTCACCATGAAAACAAATGTTATTTCGCTTACAGGCTTCGTATCAGGCATTGACCGGTCCTAGACGCTTAAATTTGGTACACTCATACCTAGTGCTTATTTGTTTCATATTGCCAACATTTGCGACTAGATTTTATTGTCCCATTGATGCTGTTGTCCTAATTACCAGGCTTTTGGCAAATTGATCGAAGTGTGTGACAGCATTTCTTGATTCAGCCTTTCTATGAAGATGTGTATATAGTTCAGCCCTGCTGTGGTGACTAAAGATGCTTTGACTAACTTTTCTGTGGTCAATCCTTTAGCGTTGCTCAATGATCGCACATTCTTTCAAAACGTTAGCTCTTTCTTACGAACTGGCTAGTTCACAGAACCTACTGTCTTCGTGCTACGCCTCATGGGCCGAAATTTCAGGATGTCCTGGATAACCGTATCGGAAACGATTCTTGGGTCTCCATATACTGAGTCTAAATAGCTTCAGGTTAGTTTGTAGTCGTTTCCTATACCTCTGGGTATATCTAGGGTTTTTGCCAATCAAATATGTCCCCAGAAACGCAACTGCATCTTTGTCAATCATCTTTTCATCAACAAGATACTGAAAATCTGATCTAAACCTATGGTATTCCCTGACGCCCCCACTGAAATTCTCCACTTTATGCAGCGACAAGGGTGAGGATTTAGAACCTGTAACATTCTGGTCATCTGACCCCGAGTCATTACCAGTTTAACCATTACTGTAGTCTAAATTAGCTTGCACGTTGCTATACATGCTTAGATAATCGTCCTGGTGTGCTACAAGCCATTCTTCTTCATTGTCAAAGACATCTCCACACAGAGCTAGGACATTTTCGTGCTTACGTGTTAGATCATTATATGCTTTCTCGTACCTTTTCTTCTTAAACTCGTCCGTGTTTCGGAGGAATTTTGAATATTGTTGGCGTGTGCCATTGTCACATATTAAATCAGAATTGACGGTCTTTCTAGATTTTTATTTCTAATTTAATGTACGACATTGGCTCACGCCAACACTGTGATTGAACAGTTGTGCTGCTGTTGCTATTCAAGACTCAGTGGTATCAGAGCTGTTCTTCTTAGGAAGAACCATAACAATAATTCTATGTAACTGAAATACATCTTAGTGCTGTTTACAGAGGACGGAACGGTTGTACTTACTGTGAAGTAGGGTTTCCCATCACTATTCACACCACCAATGACAATATCCGATCCTGCCATTCCTCCGTTTGGAGAAAACCCAAAACCAAGCCATCCCGTGGTAGCGACTTCTATTTCAAATGTGATCCGGGACGAATCGTATTTCCAATAAACATCGTAAACATTTTCGCGTAGAACCGCTTTATGCGAGTACGATTCACCACTTAAAGCCACATGTGAGCTTCTCACGCTGGTTAAAGCCAGGACAGACAACAAAACATAAGAATATAAAACTGCCATGATCACTGTCTAAAAATAGCCTTGTCCTTGTTTGACAAACCGGTCGTTGATATTCAAACACATTCCGAAAGCGCATTGCGTTTTTACCGGAAGTACTCGTGCACAATAGTAAAACCACACACCAACTGTTTGCACAGTTAAAAACGCTACCAGTATTACGAACACAGATCATGTAGCACACCATTTAAAACCGGCTAACTGTCAATCGGATCGCTTCGATGAGAAGCGAGTAGCTAATTCTTAAATATCTTCAATGAGAGAGCGATTACGAAGCTCATTTAATGACGAAAGCGATATGTTTTCATAGCATTTTTAAGAACATCCAGCGCGAGGCAGCCTTATGTGGAAATGCTACCAGTCTACCGATCGGATCATATCATCATCATTTCAAAAATTAAATGCTTTTAAAACTGTCAGGATTTCGGAAATTTAACAATCCCCTTTTAAAAGATAGTTGTATATCAATCGTGTCAAGAGCGAGACCCTGTATACTAAAAATACCATGCTCTCCCAGTAGGCCTATACAACCTGAGCAAAATTCATGAAATTGATTCTGATAAGCTTCAATTTCATATATCAGATCAACTATTTTTAGAAATGATATTATTAAATATTCCAACGGTAACTATCACGTATTGTATTCCTGAAAAAAGAACAAAAATGCGAAAGGAAGGGAGCCGGAAGAACAAACAATATCACTGCAAGATACGATGAGCTAGAATGATGATCTTGTAAATGGAGATCTATTGGGAAATAAGAAGTCCGAATACGAAGATTATTGGAGAAAACATATGCATGCAGTCAGGGCCGTAGGAAGCGGGGGGGCCGGGGGGGCCCGTGCCCCCCC
>NMRA01000989.1:10643-77314 GCA_002633005.1 Phoronis australis | reverse complement strand
TTCGCTTTTGGTGTTTTCAAAAAAAGATGAAGTAGATGAAACTACAGCTCTGAAACACCAGTTTGGAGTTGAGCAAAGTCCGTGTCCCTATATAAAGTACAGAATTGCGGTGGAACATGAGTCTACTGAAAGCAGACACTCTGGCAACCAAACACGTGCTAATGATTGACAGGTCTACCAAATACTTTGAAAATAGTTTGAACATTGCAACATTTGAAATACATTGTATATTTCTTTCTGAGTTGAAAGGGCCAACTTCTCTCTTCGATTAACTGGGAGTCTTAGTAATCATACAATGTGGGTGCCCAAATTGGAGAAATTCTGATTGACAGGGCGTCCAAATGATACATTGGGCGTCCTTGCCAGAGTGTCCACATTAGTGCTAGGGCGTCCAAATAGACGCCCAGGACGTACGCTGCATGAAGGCCTGTAGAGAACAATAGATTAGCATCTTCATTGTTCCAGTTGTTATAATAAAGATATAATGACAAGCACTTATCGGCAACGGTCTGATGTACGCAAGGTTCTATATCCATGCGACCTGTGTTGTTATATCTAACAATGACACAACAAAGGAAAACAATGATAGGACTGATGGGCGAAAAACATGCGACAAGTTGCCACTGACAGTGGTGGAGTTTGTCTTGTCATTCGAATGTTTTTAGAGAACTGCAAATCCGGTATTTCGTCAGCAAAATTTCTGCGGTCTTTTATTTTAAGTCGTGGGAAAAATTGCGGTCATGCCACCAAACTTATCATTAATTTGATATTAAAATGCATTGCATGAACATTTGATCAACAGAAAATCTGACTTGAATATGTGTGAAGAAATACCCATGAGGAAATTGCAAGGTATAACAACTGTAAATCAAAATAACCTGCATTTGTCGAGTTCATGTCTAACCCTGTTCACTGTGGAGGAAATAATCGGCCTTTTTACAAAATGGAGCCATGTATGGTACTTAGGGGTACTATAGCCCTAAGTGGTAAGTAGTAAAATGTTCAAAACGTTCAGGAGGAACTAACTTGTTGCAAAATATCGAAAAACATGAAGGACAATCGGATTTTACGGTGCTCACGCATCGATCTCAGATATATGAAAAATTCTCATTTTAGTACATTTAAGGTGCCAAAATGTATAACTAATAAACTGGCTGATAAAGTTTTTATTTTATGCAATGAAAGTAACATGTTTTGTCAACATTTTGGCTAAGTTTCATTCTCATAGCAGTGGGGACAGATTTGGTACAGCAGTGTATTGAACACAACCTCAAAATAGCATAACGGGGGGCAGTGTAGTAAAACTACTAAATGAGGGTGGTAAATCAGAATCGTGTTTCAAGACATCTGTGTAACAATCTATAGGCACCACTAAACAATGCCAAGTTAATAATAAATCAATAGCTTTCATTCAAGGGAAAATATAAACAGTTAAAACTGGACAGTTTTTTTACCGTGAAAACATGGCTGCGAAGCCGTAAATTGTGTTTGAGCCTATAACTTTGGAAAAACGCAATATTTTGAGGAAATATTTTACCACTGTTTATAGATCCCATAGGACTACCTATGTGCCAAATTTGGTGAAAATCGGCAGACCCCCACCTTGCCGCTGGATGGCTGGTGCTCTCGTGGACTAGTACTTAAGATGATATCTGGCAATCAACCTGTTAAGTGTCATGCGTACATCGTTGGGTGGGTCTCACCTGTAGCACACAAAGCACCTCTGGCAATGAGTTCTGTGTCGGGTCGACAGGGCCCAGCAAGCAAAAGATGTGGTGGGCGGGGGCATCGGACAACATTTGTAAGTCATTTGGCGAGTTCTATAAGCAAAAAAGGTAGTTCAAAAGATAACATGAAACAGCAATGGAGATCTCTACAAATCAGTTATAGCTTACTTGTAAGTTTACCAACGGAGCAAAGGGTAGTAACTGTGACGAACCTTGGTCACATTGCGTAATCTCCCATGAAGACTATAGCACCATACATGTCTCACTGTGCAGTAACAGGTTAGCGTCATGTTGACAGCAGAACTGGGACAAAAGTACACCTTATGCACTTACCAATGTTGTAGAGCCGACATACACAGACAAAACAATGAGAAATTTAGTTGAACACAAATTTGAAGTATATAACAAGAGCAACGCAGTGCATTGAAATGCGGCCATAACTGCAAAACAAAAGATGCCATCAGGCAGTGCAGAATACGTCAAATTTGTTTGAAAACGGGAAGGTGTCCCTGTTTCATTAATAGAAACCTATTTGCAAAAATTTCACGAAAATCCACCAACGAACTCAAGATACAGAGGCAAACACAAAAACTAAAATTGCCACTAGAGGACAAAGAAGTAGTTGAATAGGTCCGAAACTTATTTTCAGCAGCATAAGAATACATCTACCAAATCTTATCATGATCCGGCGAGGGGCTTGGGAGATAAATATGTGGGCACATAAAAACAGAGTTTCTAAAGTGTACACGCTTCAAAGCACATTTTACCATACAATGTTGTACAATGCCAAGTGAAGGTCACAAATAATTTCCACTAACATGACGAAGCACGAAACGACTTGATCAACTGGCGTTCAATGATACATCAAGATTTGGACATTAAAGTAGAAACAGCCTCGCAATCTATACCTTATAGTGTGAGGCAACGTAAAGTCCCACAATTCTCTGCAGGAAAGCCTCGGAGGCCTTATGATAGGAGAACAGTGTGTCCCTGTTAACGTAGTATAGGTCACACTTCTCAGGCGGGGGGCATCCCGATGATATCCGCGGAGTGTTAGCAGAGTCCAAACACAGCAGATTGTTCAGCCACTTCTCCACATGATCCCCGGTAGCGTATCGGATGGATTCATTCAGCGCCACCTCATGGAGAATACGCCCTGAAATGTCATTGATATACTAAAGTGAGACACTGAGTGAAAATCCTAAAACTATCGTCACTGTTTTTGGGGAATTCACGAGTATTTCAAGATGACACGGTAATTGATGTGGTAAAGATATGGAAAAATTTGAAATAAGAGAATCAGCCGGACATAGCTTTCTTTGTGACTCTTATACATTCACAGTTATGTCAAGAGTTGGGAAGTGTTAACATGAGAGTGAAGTGTTCATGTGAAAGTGACGTCTTTCTCTCTCACTTGTTTCGTTTATTTCTTTATTTTGTTGAAATAAATAATTAAAACATAGAAAACATAGAAGACAAGGTTTGATAAAACTGTCTGTCGTTATTTCACAACTCCCGAGGAACAAGGTAGAAAAGGCAATGAAAGGCGTTACTATGAACAGATTTTGCTTATGAAAATTGCCCTACGTTTATGTCTTAAGCTAAGACTGAGTCAAACATGCACCAAATCTTATATGACAAGTAATCTATGTCAAAAAACAGCAACCATAAAACACATCATAGCTGAACAAACTAATGCTAAGTGAGTATTAAAATCAATTCTGTTTGTCCTTGTTACCTGAAGCAGATACAGACCCATCTTGTTTCACCTGTGCAGCGTCAGTCTTACTCTGAACCGCAGCAGGACCACCTCCAAATGTGGAGCTCTGTTGTCGCAACTGTTGAATGAGTTTCAGGCTGAGAGAGCGACCGGTGCCTTCATACCTGCAGAAACAAGACAGATGTTACTTATAGAACAACCGAATATAATGGCTGAAATATGAGTAAATTGTAAATAAATTATTTAAAGATGGCTCTGAGTCCATTTTTAAAACATTGGTGGAGCACATCAGTTATTTAATGAAGGCCAATAAAATACATTAAAATGTTATCACCACCCACTAATCACTTTCACAATATATCCAAGTAAACATTAACAAAACCTTTAAAGCAACATTCAGTTTTATCCCCAAAACACATTTTGGAAAAATTGGATGAGATAGAATTCTTGGTGTGTGGCAGCCAATTGCTGAAACCAAGGCTGGTGACCACTTAATACAATATTAAAATACACTTAAAATACACTTAAAATACACTTAAAATACCCTCAGACTGCTATTTAATGAGTGGGATTAAGTTTCGCCAGCAAAGCGTTAGGCTGTGACTCTTGAGGGTTGTGATTTCGATTTTGCATTAGGATTGACCTCAGAAAACCACTTTTCCTGCCAATAACGTCACTTTGAAGCCTTCCTTGAATAGATTTTTGCTACCTTAGATGTACTGGACTATCCAGATAGTACCAACAATCTTTTGGCGATATAAGAAAACACGTTTTAATAACCTAAAAGTACATGAAACAGCTTTTTCATGCCATATTGCAGCACCCCAAGAATATGGAACAAAAAACTGAAAGTTGCATAGAATAGGGGTCTGAACTTAACGCCATATAAGGATTTTCGCGGTGACGTGGTCAAAAAGTATGTGAATAATATATTTCATTTGGAGTTTGAGGCCCTCAATGATGCCCAAAACATATACGACCCAACTTCTCATGTGTTGCCTTCAAGGAAGGTTTTAACGGTAACACATCACTACTAAGACTGTGTTAGAGGAGTACAACACAAGTGCAATGCTCTGTTGTTTGCCAGTGAAGACAGACTTTGAACCCCAGTTACACAGTGGTACCATGCACTACAAGTGCACAGTGATTCAATTAAATCAGCCATATGAGTATAAACCTAATAAGTGACTTCGTCCAAAATAACACAAGCACACTTTACTTCCTCAGATCTCCCGAATTCAACCAATAAAAGTGAGAGGTCAGAGGTTATTGAAAGTTTAGTTACATGACAATGGTAATGAATTCAAAACATCAGCTGGTCATGGCAGAGGAGACCCGTAGCTTTCAACTGAGCGCAGGAGCAGGACGCCATCCCTACACGCCAGTGACACCTACCCATTGATGGTGGAAGACATGAAGACCAGGTACGGACCCAGCAGATTCTTCACCAGCGGAAGGGGTATGGCCGCTGCTTCATCAATACATAAGAGTTCCGCCTGACCCAGTTTGTGGGCATCGCCAGGATGGATATACTAAAATAGAGACAATGATTCAATGAGATGGACGTGCAAGCTTTCCCAGACCCAAAAATATGCAACAACGAACTAATGGCAAAACAAGTCCAAGACGGTTAACTAACCGAAAATACAACCTTCAAGGTTAATCTCACATAAAGCGCAGTAGAAGAAAACTGACACGCACCGATGTAATAGTCACTCTAGTTGAGTGCCTCGAACGTTACACACAGCCTCATTTTAAGGTAAAAGCTTCTGTTCTTTCACTAAGCAGATAGATAGACAGTTATTCTCAGATCAGCCATGAAGAATGGGCAGATAGAAAATTTACTGTACAAATGAATCATCAGATCAATAATTATTCTAAAGCCAAAATGAAGTCACAAAACAGAATAGATGTCAAAATTAGAAAAAATCACACTTGTATTGTTTGTCGGTGCTCCTTGTAGATGTTGACTCGCACAATGGCCTTGTTGAACTCGGGATTTGTCGACTGGATAAGCTCATAGTCTAAGTGTTCCTGATAGTCAAGTGCGTCGAATCCTTTGAATATGAACTCGAACAGGGTTTTCAGATTTTCAGGACTAGGTGCCGTCACAAATATGTTGGAGTAGCTGAAACAATCATTCGATGCATCCATTAGACATGACATAATTACCATGCAGTCATGTACGGCATGTCCAATAGGAACACTTTACTAAATCATTACCATGCAGTCATGTCCAAAAGGAACACTTTACTAAATCATGCAAAATTTTTCCCCTGAAAATTGATTCATATGATTCGCGTCATAGTTAACAGTAACCTTCCATTTGTGATATTACAGAAAACCATGACTGCATTACTGTGTCCCCACAAAATATTGTCCAACAGAACACTTAACTCACCCAAAAGACACGGCAGTTGCCATGGCAAGGCCCAGAGCTGCCGACTTGCCTCGTCCACGGGCCGCTGTCATGGCGACAGTGCTGCGCAGCGTTTTTTCTGAGATGGCCTCGACGAACTTGAGCAGGCCACGCGCTTGGTCCAAAGTGCGACAACAATTCACCAGACTGCCAACAGGTTGCGTGTCCTGCAGTGACGTTTTGAGGTCAGCAAGCTCCTGTTCCATGGGGCTCAGTGGATCATCCTTTGGGGGCGGAGAAATTGAGCAGAAGATGCAGAAACTTTACAATCATGTCCCCATTTCGTTAAACACAGATTTCCAAGAAAGCATGCAAAGGCGTTCTATCAGTGCGAGAACGTTAACAGATATCCAAGGTGTGATTTAAGATAAAATTGAAGCGCTTCAAGAAACTGACTTGTGTGAGGAAGATAGAATAAGCAGCAAGATAAAATGATAAAACCCCACTGCTACAAACATTTCCTAATGGGTACATGCTGTATTCTTTTGTAACATTAAAACAAGACAAAAACAAATGTCACCTTGACCTCACACCTGACCCTCACCCTGACCCTAAAAATGGTCATTGTCAACTTACAGAGTTTACAAGTGAACTCCATCCCCGACACAATACAGTCGTGCATATTTTAAGGTGCCTCTTCACCTGAGTTCAGTACTGGAATTGCTTCCTCAGATAAAACGCAGACAAAACAAATGCATAACACCACTGAAATAAATACTCCAGCCAACGGAATTATGTACCATACTATTATTTGAGAGCATCTAACTTTAAACCAAAATCTGGTGCGGAACAAGTTCCAAATCTAACCACCAAAGAGCGTCACTTACCGAGGACTTGGGTGGAATGGGCTGGATGTTGAGCGTGTGTGAAGATACAGGCAGAATGTTGAGCTGGTCATCGATGACCATGCACGTCTGACACGAGGCCAGGGAAAGGATGAACCTACAGAGACATGAGACAGAAAACGGTTGATGTCAGTAGTTTACCGTAAAACAAGGTCTTGTCTGTAACAAAATTTGTTTAAAGCAACTATAATCCGGCTCCCTTCACAGTCGTGTTTGCTCGTCCAAATCATCCTCGTGTTCTTATCTTTTGATTCAACTGACACCCGTCGCAATCGACTAAGCCGCTGTGACAAGAAACTATGTGAGTCTGGTCGGAAGCAACAATACAACAAACCATCAGTTCATCTAAAGACTAGAAAATATTTCTAATCTGAGCAAGGAACAACGTGAAACTGTTTTTTATAAAAGTTG
Source organism: Phoronis australis (assembly GCA_002633005.1). Lineage (NCBI taxonomy): Eukaryota > Metazoa > Phoronida > Phoronidae > Phoronis > Phoronis australis. The sequence goes on along the minus strand of NMRA01000989.1, from coordinate 70,192 downwards.
TTATGTGGCAGAAGGCGCATGTATATTGCTCATTTTACACGAGCATTGTGACAAAAGTGCAACAAAAAGGACAACAGGCCCCTAAAAGTAAAAATCATTCCTGCTTACAAATCAGAAAAAAAGAAGTTGCACTAATTTTTTTCACTTACGTGAACAAGCTCGTTCGATGCAATGTTCATCAATCTTTGGGTGAAGTTATTGCATGCATAACTAATCACAGGAAGTGTAACCCATTTCCCTCCAAATATGACTTTCATCTTTTTTAATGGAATTTCAAGGCACTATCAATATTTTTGCAAGACAGTATAAAACGATGCAGACGTATGCATCTACAATGACATTTCTTAGCTTCACTGACTGCACTACATGCCATATTTGGTAAAATTTTAATTTCATAGAGCAATAAATGTCTTGGCCACTTTTGCCTGGCTGATACTTGGAACATCACTTGCATGTAAGAAACACTCGTTCCAAACAATTCGCATTTTTGGAAGTGCCACATAAATAATGCATTATAAACAATGTAATGGGTAGTATTAGCAATGAAAAATAGAAAATAAATTTTATATAATACGTGAATACTGCATTTTTGAAAACAAACACGCAAAGGTTGACATGTAACTTAAATTTCTCAATGTTCTAAGTAGTGCAAAAAATTATTCAGTTAAGGCGACAATTACCTTTCGTTGAATCTGCCCACCACATCTTGGTGAGACTCTGTCCTGAATCTAGAATGAACATCCTGAAATGTGAGAAAAGAATACTATACACACGGGAGACAAGTGAGCTAAAACTTGCAAACAACTCGGCTCATTTTGGTTTGAGAGTACACGTGATCTAACCAGCCAAAAACTGAAGAAAAAAAAACTACAACACTAGTGCAACACGAAAATAAAAATTTTGCTACGATATGGTACAAGACATTTTGATTTAAACACCGAGTTCATTTTCACAGCTATTCCAAAATTACATTCTTCATCAGTTATTCACAGTTTATGACAATTAATTTTCTACATTTGCAGGAGCACTTCAAATTGCTTTACGGTATGTGCCCATCATGGTGTATGCTCTCCAAAAAAATTTTCTGAGTCATCAAGTCTTCAGGGTCGGTTAAAGAGATGTACTACCTGTTTAAAGAAATTGGCAAGTTTACCAAAAAAATCCAAAATTCTGCATGGAAATATATGGCAACTATTGCTGAGAATAAAAGTGGAAATCTTCAACTCCAAGAATAGACAGTTACAAAAAAAATGTGAGATAAATTCAATTTTTTTTTCATTTGAAGACGCTGCTAAGAAACCTTTGTCATACAAAATAGTAGTGACCAATAGGAAATCATCCATGATAAGCCAAACAAATTGAGAGATTAATAAAACTTTGTACTAACGCTAAAACACTCACCATAGTCATTGTATAGAGCTGTCGCAGTGAGTCGACACTTCTCAGTAACACCACAACCAGACCACCCCCTTCAACTGTCTCAATGGTACGAGCCAATAGGTTAGGGGTCAGTGCTTCAAAGTCCTGCATTAAGAGATGAAAGTAACTTTTAAGAGAACCTGATTGATTGTTTACTTCAAAACAAGTGATTTTTTTCATTTCTTCTTTCAGAAAAAAATAAATGTTTTTTACTGCCAAAATCGAATACTATTGAGTTTTCAGTTTTAATGCATAAAACTATTGTTCATTTTAATTGATACAATGTTCCTGAAGTAATCAATCGAAGTTAGTTTTATTTTCGAAATCGACACCCTTGTGCCAATATGTTTCAAACCCATAGAGAGACAAACTGTCTGGAAAAAATATTCATTGACACATGCTTTTGGAAACATCGCCTTTCCCAACTGCTACACAAAGAGTGACAACAAGCTACAACATACTTTATCAAAAAGTGTGATAATAACATACATTGTTAGATGTTGTCAGTTTCACTTTACCAGTTTATGAGATAACTGTATTTGTGATTCCTCAAACTCCAATGGCAGCCAACTACCTAAGGGCCATGTTTCTCAAAGAGACTATTGGCTTTTGTCTTTAACCAAAACTCAGAAATAGATGATTAGCCAAAGGTTGACTTTTGTCTTTTGCATTTCTCAAAACCTCGTCATCCGTCTAGTAGAGCAGACTCCATGTTTCAAGTTGTAGACAGATTTTCAGCCCCAGCCTGTTTTCATGAAACAGGTTAAGCCATCCATAGAGAGATTTTTGGCCGAATGTCAGTAGACCGTTTGAGAAACGGGCTATAGCTAAGTCCAACATTTTACCTGCAGCACACACATGCCATAGGTGTTACCCAGCACTTTATGCGTCTCGTTGTAGTAACAGTAGCGAATAGTCGTCGCAGCGATGAACAAGTCAAAGGGATCATCCTCCCGTACGTCCAGCTTGCCACTGCGGATTTTCTTTTGTAACTGACGCATTCGCTTCTTCCTATGACTGTAATCAGAATGAGGATACCACACGCCTTCGGGCTTTTGATGCAACAATGTGCAGACAGAGAACATGGCCTCAACTCAGACTGTGAGCTTAATTTCTATGAGTTTCACTTCTGTCAAATTTCTCAACAGAAAAATATTACCTTGGTTTGCACTCTAATGATGTCACAAAACTACTTACATTTGGGTAAGTTTATGTTAAGAACAGCAAGGCAATCAGCCTTTGAAAAACAGAAAAAAGGCAAATTTTAAAAAAATGTATGAAACAACTGAAGAAATATCATAATGTTTAATAGTAATTTTGTTGAGAAATTTGACAGATTAAAATTCCACTAGTCCACCGAGTTGTGTGCTAAGTGTGTGAATAATTACTACATCAATGAACACGCCCATACTTCAACTGGGGGCAGTGAACAGCCAGAACACATGGGTGAAAGCATATGAGATTTGACCTTATGTTTTACTTTAATGAAAGTACCTGCTAAAGCCCAGTTCCTTCTTATAGCACCACAACACATTGGGTCGAGCCCTGACCTCGGCCTTGGACAGCATGTGGTGCAGAATGACGACCTGGTCACGACCCCGGTCCCCCACAACCAAAAAAAGACTGCGGTGCCGCTCGGCAACACCATTCTCGATCAGCACACGAATCCTGTTATCAATTTTCTTTCGCACCATGGTAGCCAGTTACCTAGTAAATATAAAACAAACATTGATTTTATGATAACTAAGTCCACTAAATCTTTCAATGCCAAGTTTGCCTTTCAGTGAGTTAGGTACCTGCCAAAGCGATCCGCAACTAGGGTACTTGCCCAGTGGTTAATCCCGAATTTCTTGGAGATGTAATTGGCTGGCTCAGGATTTGCAGCCCAGGAATGTGTTGCTCTTTCAGATGTTTCTGAGGAAAGCTAAACAACATGTATTTAATATTTGAGGAGTTTTAAGTGAGAGTTTGTTTGCTACCAGCCAGGCATTTAGATGTGAAAATTCATTGTTTATAAAAACTGCTGATGCATCTGTTGAGGTGTTTATGCGAAGAGGGGTGATAAGGAATGTGTCATCTGCAAACATGAGCACATCAAGTGAAGTGGACAGATGTAAGGTCATTTACATATACCAGAAAAAGTAAGACCCGATATGGAACCTTGTGGAACACCAGTAGTAATCTGTAAGTTGGCAGATTCTTGTTTGCCAATGGATACGAATTGCATTTTAGTTGATAAATAACTTGTGAACAATTTTATTTCATTATTGCGAATACTATAGTATTTTAATTTCTGTAACAGAATTTTGTGATCAATGGTGTCAAATGCCTTTGAGAGGTCGATAAATATTGTTAAAGGATTTTGACCTCTGGCTAGAAAAGTAACGTATTTTGTCAACAAGTTCAAGAGTAACAAGCTCAGAAGAAAAATTCGTGAAAACCATATTGATGGTTGTAGAGAATTTTATTTTCATTTAGAAATGCATGCAATTGCTCCTGCACAATTTTCTCAAATAATTTAGAAATGGATGGTAGTATGGATATAGGACAATAGCTGGATAGAACAGTCACCATGGATACAGGACAATAGCTGGATAGAACAGTCACCATGGATACAGGACAATAGCTGGATAGAACAGAGTCATCAAGATCATTTTCTTAGAAGACTGGAATAAATTTTGCAATTTTAAGTTGATGCCCTGCATAAGTGATTGATTGATAAAAGTGAGGGCAGGTGAAAGTTCATCGGTACAAAGTTTAACGGGTGCTGTTCATATATTGTCATGTCCCGTGCTTGCACTGTGTTTTAAAGATCTGATTGTCTGATTGTACTCTACTTTTTGTTCATCTGTGTGTACAAACTTGAAGATAGGCGATGGCGTGCTTAAAAATTCAGTGAATGATGTATCAGTCTGTGGCAGTGGGGAGCACAATTTCGCCCAATGTTAATGAAGAAGTCGTTAATTTCATTAGCATTTGTCAAGTTTATGAGTATGCAACCTGTTTGAGATTAATTAATTTGAAACGTGCTTTAATATCGGAGTCACTAAGAACAGATTTAATGGTCTACCATGCCTTCCATGTGTCATTTTTAAATTTGGTGAATATATCTATTTTGCAGATGTTATTGTGGTTTTCATTTGCTGTATAATTTAAAATTGTTCCATATTGCACTTAAGTTGTGACTGTGTTTAGGTGTGGAGGTAAGTTGTCCTTTAACTAATCAGAATGCCACTTGTTATCCATGCATTTAGTTTGTTTGTATTTGTTGACTTTTTTCTGATTTTGGAGGGGAAGGGTTTGTTCATTAAAGGAGAATGTCACCAGATTTAATTAGTCTTTTTTGCCGTCTTAATCGGTCTATATCCACATCGCCTGGCATACGGTCGACCTTACCTTGCCAAGAGGTGTCGCGTTAACCTGTGAGGAAGGTGAGAAACGACACTAGCGACATCAGTGGTTCATCTGCAGAGTGAAAGCCGCTATGTTGCGGTGCATCGTTCCCGCTTGTTCAAACTATGCAGCTGCGAGGAAAGCGGGTATATTGTTTTTTGACTTCCTCGAGAGTCCAAAATGCTTAGGAAGTGGCTCGTAGTAGTGAAGAATGAAAAGTATGCAGTAAATAGCAAGTATGAGGCCGTGAAACATCTCCGTGTCTGTGGCCTGCGGACGTAGTGCCTGACGAACACTGGCTTACCCGCAAATAACTATCCATACATTCCGTTGTCTGAGCTTGTTCACGGCGCCTCCTTAGTATTTCTTCATCACTGTATTCCTGTTCGAATTGATAGCCTGTGAAACTTAACCATCCACCTGCGAAGTCGGGACTGATGAGCTCTAGCTCGTCTAAGTCGGGATTGTGAGTTGCCATGTTGATGTTTATCTACAGAGCGTTGTTTCAAAATGAATTATTCTCATTCTAACCAATACTTAAGTAGAACTGAAACAAAGTGTCTCATTAGATGCAATTTGTAATGCCTTTGGAGTGTTCATGAGTGCAAATGATTTGAGAAGCCAGCAATGAATAAATCACTGCGTTACTGACTTTACTGAAGTGCAATGAAACTAATTGACGGGACACTGAGGCCGTGTGAGCTCATGGTAATTTAGTGTTTGCTGGCAGAAACTGTTGTGAAACAACTCAATTTCCATTACACGGCCAGGTGTTAGGGGAATATTTATTTACATTTACATTATTCAAATTATGATTGTCAATATTCAACTTCTGCCCTGACGGTGCTGTGGCCAAAGCAGAACCCGAATTCGCGACCCCCGACGAGTAAGTAAATTTGCAGTATCGTGGCTAATTCGCCAACATAATCATGTATACATTACTTTGGCTCACTAGTATAGTATTTTCTTGACTGGAAGTTTAGTTTCCACTGAACTTTGGCTGGTTTATGTTTGTGATGACTGATCAGTTCCCGAGCCACTGGCCCGGATAACCGTAGTCAATCCGGCCGGCCGCGACGAGCCTGATTGGGCTCCGAGCCACTGGCTGTGTTTAGAACTAAAAAAATCACAAGTCTAAACAACACAAATTTAGGTTCTCCTGTCAGTATCTCACGGAAAGTACTTTGAATTTATCTCCGAACAGACCCCAAACTCCTGATACGGACCTTATTGGCCAGCTGAACAGGCTACGGTGTGTCCAAATACCAATAAANGTGGCAGTGGGGAGCACATTTTCGCCCAATGTTAATGAAGAAGTCGTAAATTTCATTAGCATTTGTCAAGTTTGTTTATGAGTGTGCAACCTGTTTGACATTAATTAATTTGGAATGTGCTTTAATATCGGAGTCACGAAGAACAGATTTAATGGTCCACCTTGTCATTTTTAAATTTGGCGAATATATCTATTTTGCAGATGTTATTGTGGTTTTCATTAATTTGCTGTATAATTTAAAATTGTTCCATATTGCACTTAAGTTGTGACTGTGTTTAGGTGTGGAGGTAAGTTGTATTTTAACTAATCAGAATGCCACTTGTTATCCATGCATTTAGTTTGCTTGTATTTGTTGACTTTTTTCTGATTTTGGAGAGGAAGTGTTTGTTCATTAAAGGAGAATGCCACCAGATTTAATTAGACTTTTTTGCCGTCTTAATCGGTCTATATCCACATCGCCTGGCATACGGTCGACCTTACCTTGCCAAGAGGTGTCGCGTTAACCTGTGAGGAAGGTGAGAAACGACACTAGCGACATCAGTGGTTCATCTGCAGAGTGAAAGCCGCTACGTTGTGGTGCATCGTTCCCGCTTGTCCAAACTATGCAGCTGCGAGGAAAGCGGGTATATTGTTTCTTGACTTCCTCGAGAGTCCAAAATGCTTAGGAAGTGGTTCGTAGTAGTGAAGAATGAAAAGTATGCAGTAAATAGCAAGTATGAGGCCGTGAAACATCTCCGTGTCTGTGGCCTGCGGACGTAGTGCCTGACGAACGCTGGCTTACCCGCAAATAACTATGCATACATTCCGTTGTCTGAGCTTGTTCACGGCGCCTCTCTAGTATTTCTTCATCACGGTATTCCTGTTCGAATTGATAGCCTGTGAAACTTAACGATCCACCTGCGAAGTCGGGACTGATGAGCTCTAGCTCGTCTAAGTCGGGATTGTGAGTTGCCATGATGACGTTTATCTACTGAGCGTTGTTTCAAAATGAATTATTCTCACTCTAACCAATACTTATGTAAAACTGAAACAAAGTGTCTCATTAGATGTAATTTGTAATGCCTTTGGAGTGTTCGTGAGTGCAAATGATTTGAGAAGCCAGCAATGAATAAATCACTGCGTTACCGACTTTACTGAGGTGCAATAAAACTAATTGACGGGACACTGAGGCCGTGTGAGCTCATGCTAATTTAGTGTTTGCTGGCAGAAACTGTTGTGAAACAACTCAATTTCCATTACACGGCCAGGTGTTAGGGGACTATTTATTTACATTTACATTATTCAATTTATGATTGTCAATATTCAACTTCTGCCTTGACGGTGCTGTGGCCAAAGCAGAACCCGAATTCGCGACCCCCGACGAGTAAGTAAATTTGCAGTATCGTGGCTAATTCACCAACATAATCATGTGTACATTACTTTGGCTCACTAGTATAGTATTTTCTTGACTGGAAGTTTAGTTTCCACTAAACTTTGGCTGGTTTATGTTTGTGATGACTGATCAGTTTCCGAGCCACTGGCCTGGATAACCGTTGTCAATCCGGCCGGCCGCGACGAGCCTGATTGGGCTCCGAGCCACTGGCTGTGATTAGAACTAAAAAAATCACAAGTCTAAACAACACAGATTTAGGTTCTCCTGTCAGTATCTCACGGAAAGTACTTTGAATTTATCTCCGAACAGACCCCAAACTCCTGCTACGGACCTTATTGGCCTGCTGAACAGGCTACGGTGTGACCAAATACCAATAAATCCGTAACACGAAATAAAACAACACATTTTTATAAGAACTTGGTGTATTTTTAAGGGTTTTACATCGAAGTTTGATGATTTATTGGTATTAAACGATGAATTCAAGCGATAAACTGACACCAGTAACCCGTGTTGTGAACTGCTGAACAGACTGCGTGTGAAACCAATTACGTCATTGGCTAATTTCAACACCTCCGTCTGCCGTCAGGTGTCAGGTAACGCAACCGTACGTGTCGTTATGGAGTATAACTACTCGATCTATATTGATGCAAAATAGGTTGTTTTTTGGGTGGCATTCTCCTTTAAATACATCGAGGTGTCCCTCTGGCTCTATGTGCAAAAGATATTTATAACAAAATGACCTTGATGTTTTAGTTAGGGTGAGACATAATTCCCGAAAAGCTTCCCCGTATGAAACACCTTTGGGAGCCACACCGTCTCTAGTCAGCTAGAGCTACTAGAGTAAAGACGGTGGTGTAAATTGTTCGTGTGTCAGTGCAGTAGTCTCGACGATGTTGTCTGATATGTTCATATAAACAGGTGGTCACTGTGACGGACTATGATGATTGATGCCTGGCCCACAGCCAATCTATTACGTATTTATTATTATACCACAGTATTAGTGTCAAATGGCAAATACAACCGTGTAATAACCCATTTAGTTATCCCACTAGTGAGATAACATTTTGGCGGGAAACCGAGGCCGGTTTCAAACCCGGGCCTCAAGAGTCACCGACTTTACCACTACACTACTCAGCGGCTGACGTCATCGAACGTGAAAATAGAATACTTAAATGAGCACCCGCAACAATCGCTTGTTCAGCAAAGGGCATTGTACCGACATTTATACGCTATGAAAAATAAGATGCATCATTTCCATAAAAACGATATTTTAATTCAGTGAAATTTTTCTCTCGTGTTCTCTAACTTGTAAATGACTGATCTCCAATTTGAATGCGGGTATCGTGTCGTCGGGATCCTTTGACTTGAGCAATATACTCAGTTACTAGTGGCAACCTACTTTAGCAGACGATATTTTCCCGGTCGAAGCTTAGCGTGATAAAATGTGTAGTAAGCTATAATAGTTGCTAAACCTTAATTTATAGATTCACTTTATTTCTATTTTGTTTAAATTTTCAATTGGTTTTGAGTAAAAGCATTATTTGACAAAAATAGCTCGGCTTTTCTTAAAAGGTCACGACCTCCGACCCCAGGCCTCTGACATAGAAAGTCGAGAAAGGTAGATCAATTCATTGCAATGTTTCTCGTTCAGTATGTGGTATAGATTATTTTATGTTCTCAGTCGTTATCCCCCGTTATCTAGAGCCCTCGTGGATTTTGTAGAATTATCACCCTCGGAGCTAACCCCCGTCGGGCGATAATTCTCCAAAATCCACTCGGGCTCTAGATAACGGGGAATAACGTCGATAACGACTTCGCCACGTAATAATCTATATTTAACAGGCTAAAATAGTGTTGTAATCGTCAACATTATTCGATCCTTGATCTTTCTGTGGAGTCTTATGATTTGTCAGTTTTATGGTTCCCCGGATGTTTCTTTTATTTATACTGCTGGTGGAAGGCTGCTGGCGGTCTTTCAGCAGGCAATCAGGCCGTCAGGGACGAACACCGCGATTGGGTTTTATTGAAGTTTGATACCTGCATTTAAGTCACTGGCGAGGGCACTAGTCGGATATAATGGACCCTAACTTATTCCAAATAAATCCACTAAATGTAGGTCTAAATGAATGATTTTGGTATTGTTGCATTCCTCAGACATCTGGCTATCCGTACAAATCCTTTTCACGACCCTCAATTACTCTAGTCTATAACTACGCCATTCTGAACTTGGTCCACTTTAGCCACGCGCATTGTGAAATCGGCAGCCATTTCAGGGAACTTACTATATATCTAGCACCATCTATCGGCGATTTGCTACAACAAGCACTGTTCCTTTTTCATCAGTCAACATGGGCGACGATAACATGATGATGACAGATACGATCGTGAGAGAAACGACGAAGGTGGTGACGAGAGCAGACGTACGATGATTAATAACGATTGCCGTTAATTATTGACGAAATCAACCAATGACGTCGACTGATGAAAAAGGAACAGCGTGTGTTGTAGAAAATCGCCGATAGATATCGCTCGATACCCCCAGATAGCATCACTACGTTGGGCCGACGTCGCCATTCGTTGGCTCGAGGTCGATTGGTCGCGGTCGGTTTTTTGACGTTGGTCCGACGTTGGTCGGCGGTCTACGAGATACTGCTTTTAAAAGCCTGTTTTGCCTTTCCAAGTAAATTTGACGCTTGCGATAGTTTTTTTTATAGTCACAGTGTATAATTCAACCTATTTGTCCTACTTTGAGTATTGTTCAGTCTTGACGTCGGACCAACGTTGGCTCAGCGTCGGGCACGTTTGACGTTGGGCCGACGCGGGTGCGACGTGGTGCAAAAAATCATATGTGGTGCTGAGTCCGACGTCGGTCCGTCGTGTTGTTGTCAAAAGTGTAGGTCCATTTAACTATAGCGTCAAATTGAAAAAGGAAAATTAAAAATCCGTCTGTGATTCAGAAAAATATTTACTGTCGTGCATAAGTCAGCCCATTTGTCCTTCTTTGAGTATTGTTCAGTCTTGACGTCGAACCAACGCTGGCTCAGCGTCGGGCACGTTTGACGTTGTGCCGACGCCGGTGCGACGCCGGGTGCGAGAAATCACTGGTTGTGCTGAGTCCGACGTCGGTCCAACGTAGCGGTGTCGTTGTCAAAGTGTAGGTCCATTTAATAGAGTCAAATTGAAAAAGGAAAGTTAAAAATCCGTCTATGATTCAGAAAAATATATACTGCCGTGGCAATATGTAAACATTTCATTCCAGCCGGAGCCCAGCGGCCGCCGGCCTTTGCTCGCTCTGCGCTCGTGAGTCGTTTTCGTCACATCAAATAATTGGTAGTCATTGGTTAAACACTCTCTAATTTCCAAACAGTGTCATTTTCCACAGAATTTGCCACCGCGGGAGTGGCCGCTGAGGGCAGTAAGTTTTAACTTTTCTTCAACAGGTGTCGCTGACCAGCTAACCGGAAACTGAGTTTAAGTGCAAAACCGTTAATCTGTTCACAATTTCAGTATCCATTTCATACATTTACGTCAGCTTTTGAGGTAAGTAGATATCTAGTTTATCCTTGTAACTGCAAAACGTGCCTGTTTGTTGTGCTCAATCAACAGTTGATTTAATGATTTAAGAATTAAACTTCTGTCCTGATGTGACTGATCAGATGAATCGATTTTCAGTATCAGCCAGTGCAGTGCTACTGCTAGTGGCCAGCGGCCAACCAGATGGCTCTGGTCGAAAATATTGGTGATCATAGCAGTTTCATCCACGCCAAAAACATGTTTGCTACTTATTGCTTGTCTGGTTCTCAAAATCAGGGACCACTAATTTCTAAATTCAATTATTCTACTGCCAGAGACTGTGTTGTGATTATGCAGTGAGACTGTAAAGCCGAAATATCATAGCCATGGCTCATAGCCATGAGCTTGTTTCAATATTTTAGATCATACCTCTGATATATCCCATGAAAGTGGGAGTACTGCATATGATATCATGTAGCTCTGGACACATAGATACGCCGTAAATTTGGCAAGGTTCGCAATCTCGCCACTCCGTAGTCTACGTACGTGACAAGTGTGTTGTCAGATCAATTGTTGTGAATGACATCAGCTTGACTTTCGATCGGGATTAGAATGACCCCGATTGAAAAGCATGTGTGTCACACATTGGTAAGATTGCATTACAAACCTCGACTGAGTTCCACGACATTTATGACTATGTAATAGCGTACACATTACTCCTTTCTTTAGCCTACTTACTAATATGGTGTATACCAGACGTGCAGTGTTCAAGAAGATTGAAATATAAGCTCACATGTCACAGCTGAGTCTGGTTAGATATTGGGTCCACAGAATCTTATGGACTGTGTCGACCTGCTAGTACTCTGGGGGACTTACCTGCTTACTGTTACTATGTGTCTTTATGAGAGTCAACTGTTCTATTGACAGTGTAACAATTTTTGTAAGTTATTGACACTGTATAGAGAACAGGTCATTGGTTTGAATGATAAGTCAAAATTGGTCGCCGTTGATAGTGTATTTTTGTCATGCTGTGGCAATTAGTTATTACACAACATATTCGAACAGAACCTCCTATGCAAAATATCTTACTGACCGACTGACATGCTCAGTCTATACGCAGAATATGGTCAAAACAGTAAGATTGGTATCAGAGAAACCGTGTCAGTCTTTTAGGACAGAAGTTGTAAAAATATATAGAACTCTGTGGAATTTACTTGATTGAGTAAATTTAAACTTCAAAGCATNTTACCATGGTAACCGATATTGCAGTGTCGGTGCCGTTTTTACTGACATTGGTCATGAACCTATCATGTGATATCAAAATTGTTCAGAAACGATTCTGTTTGAAGCAGAAACTGGAGTAGAAAATTTGGTCAAAAATGACTCATTCCACACCAAGAAATTGCCTCATTTTGCCCCCCAGAACACTTCCCTTGTATCTCCTAAACCACCAAACTTTGTGGTGTCATACTTCACCCATTTTCTCTCATCCCTAAAGTGATTTATCAGATTAAACATGGATCTGAATGGTTGACCCCACACCTTGCCGCTTGTTGGCTGTACTGTGGTCGGTGGATCCGTGGACTGATTCTTAATTATCGTTACGTCTGCTCTCGTCATCACCGTCATCATCTCTCTCACGATCATTGTATCTGTCATTGTCATGTTATCGTTGTCCATGTTGACTGATGAAAAAGGAACAGCGCGTGTTGTAGCAAATCCCCGATAGATGGCAATAGATATAGTAAGTTCCCTGAAGTGGCTGCCGATTTCACGATGCGCGTGGCTAAAGTGGACCGAATTCGGAATGGCGTAGTTATAGACTAGAGTAATTGAGATCATGAAAAAGATTTGTACGGATTGCCAGATGTCTGAGGAATGCAACTATACCAAAATCATTCATTTAGACCTACATTTAGTGGATTTATTTGGAATAAGTTAGGGTCCATTATATCCGACTAGTGCCGTTCTCGTGCAGCTTACCTTTACTGAGTAACGGCTTTACTCATATGAAAGCTTGAATACACGCTTGAGTTGAAGACCCACAAAAGCAGACGTCCTGCGTGCAGCAGTGCCAAACGAACAGAGAGCTCTCGATTCCCCAGTCACGTGACAAAACTAGAACTTACAACATCCGGCCACTGACGGAAACCCTCGGACGAACACGAACACACAAGACAACACGAAAGACGAGACCACACAAACCAACATTCACAACAACCTCATCAAAAATACATTCCACACTCAAAACTATCACATAAAATTGAGCTTACTTTCTTCAGTGATCCTTCCTATAGCTCAGTGCTTGTGCACATATCTTTGATAAAGTATCTACTAGAATTAAGGTGACTTTGCAGAAGAATTCCAACTCCCCTTTTTTGTCACTGTTAACTTTTTCACCGCGCGCGCGATAACCACAAAATATTTCAACTGAGTCACGTGAGTTAGGCTAAGGTTAGCGTCGAGACTGAGAGAAGCGCGTGACCTGACACGTGACACTTGCAAAATAGCATGGGAAGAAATCAAGTGAAATTTGTAATTTTTGTGTCCCGTGGACTTTTTGATTGTTAATAGGCGTGATTACTTGTAACTTCCTCAAAATCGGGCACCCGGGCAAAAGGTACCCGCTCATCCAAAACCTTTACCACAAACAGATGGTGCAGGATGCAATGATGCTTTACTCTGGTAGCACAGCTCACAGTCATGTGACATTCTTGTGGGAACTGAATCTTGACCCAACACTTTGACTTAGCAGCTACTGACGTCACACTGCCGTTGTAACATGATGAGTTCAGTGCTTCACTCTGTCAGCTGTTTTCATATCATGGCCACCAATATGTTTATAGTGAATGCTACTACCTACGTATGTTCATATCGTTAAATAGATGCTATTATATGTTGAAACCAGATCTCTTTTGCCTTAATATTGATAATACATAAAATATTACTCTGTGGTATAGTGGTTAAGGTGCTGGACTCGAATTATCTGTAGTTTCAGAAGTTGTGGGTTCAAATCCTGCCTCGCACAAAAAATCACACCATGAGTGTACCACGTATCCGTGCTCATTCTTCTAAGAACGCGGGAACACCTGACGATGGCCGGAGAAGAGACCGACCGAAACGTCGTGACAGTGTATATAGACTAGAAGTCCGGTGTAAATAGACCAAGCGTTTTTAATAATAGTTGTAAGAAATTCTCCACATGACCTTATTTTGATCCAAAGAAGGGAACACTGCATATGTGTCATACACTGAAATATAGATGTGTAGCAAGTCGCTGCCAACCCAGTGAGTTCAGTAACCATTGCCATTCTCGCACCCAACCTGAATAATGGGGTGGCTTGAATTTTTGAGAATTTGGAACTTTTACTAAGATTCACAGGGTGTTTTAGAGCTTTGAATCGTGCATTTGCTGAATTTTAGTATTTGCTGCCTTTTTAGTCAACTTTTGTCTCGTTTTCTGCTTTTTTGGTGTTTTTGTTGCTTTGAGGTAGACGTTTTTGTGCTCACTTCATCAAATGGGGGGGCTCATTCAATCCCTCCAAGTCCCCTTGGGTGCGTGCATGATTAGGGCATTCTCCCATTCAGTGGCTTTAGCAGACATAGAGGGTTGTGAGCCTGTGATAAGGTCCTTTGTTAACTGCCCAGCACAGTCTTTTGCCTGGTATCACAACATGCTTATAACTGACCACCATGTGAACACAGTCTAACCCCGTGCGTTTGTACGTTCGGACAGTTAATTGTTTTAACTTCAGCTGTAGTAGGGCAATTTTGGTGATTCCAAAACTAAATATGATCAGCATTTGACCACAAATTAAGAAATGTTATTGAGTTTAACTTTTATTTTTAATAACACAGCCCAGTTATGCAGGCTAGATATGATCTTATCAGAGATTAGAGCAATTATCGAACAAAAGAGAGCTGGGCCTCCAACCATAAATGCCAGAATGGACTTAATCAGTTGTGTAAGATACTGGCTACAGTGGTCATCTGGTCAACTTTTTGTTTTGCTATACAACCGAACAAGTTGCATTCAACAGGAGAATGTCTTAATAGCTAACACCTCACTAAAGCAAGACTTTGTGAGACATTGCCGTTTATTTCAATTGAAAACACCTGACTTTGGCTAAACTTTAGCGAGGTCTTAGCATTAGGTTCTAACGTTACTGAACTCTACTGTACCTAGTACAAGTGGAATCCGGCACTATGAGTGACGGTGATTACTTGCTGCTTGACTTTTGATGTGGGTCAGACAATGAATGACCCCGACTGTGAAGGTCAACCAAAAGTCAATAATACGGATCGACTGGCGCATTACGTAGTGGGGAGATTGCAAATTTCGCTAGACTTCCAGCACTTCTATATCTGACATTTGGTGCATCTGAACTGCTGTATAATGGCCTTTCTTTGGTTATATCGTGTATACTGGAGGCATGTTCTAAAAGATTGAAATAAGCTTCCAAGGCTATATATATATATATATATATATATATATATATATATATATATATATATATATATGGTAGATTGACATGCTACTGTCTCAACTGGTCTCAGTAGAGACAAGGGCCTTCATACACCGGAAGTTTTTTTAGCGAATTATGCCTCACACTCATTCGCTCCCTCGTTCAGACTTAGAGTGGTTGTAAGCGTGTGATAACATCTAGCTCCTTTGTTAACTGCCCAGCACAGTCTTTTGTCTGGTATGACAACATGCTTGCCAATTATCTATCAGGCTTATAACCAACTGCTTATGAAGGCAGTCAAACCCAGTACGTGCCTTGGTATATGTTCAGACACTATAGATTATCTTAGCTTGTAACTTTGGTTGTAGTTTGGCAATTTTGGCAATTCAAAAACTAAACATGATCAACATTTGATGAAGAATTCAGAAATGTTATTGGTTTATGTTCAAGTATTTTATAACTTTCTGACTTTTATTTTTAACAGCACAGCCAGTCAGGCTTGATACGATCTTATCGGAAATCAGAGCAATTATCGAGAGAGTCGACTCTCCAACCATAAATAACAGAATGAACTTAATCAGTCATGTATGATATTGGCTACAGCGGTCATCTGCCCAACTTCTTGTTGTGCTATACAACCCAAAAAGGTGGTTTTAACAGGAGAATGCCGTAATGCTGATTAAACCATCAGTCATGTTATAAGTACCTTTTACGCATAGAGGGACACCTCAAGAGGCCTTTGCTATCTTTAATTCTTCAGCTGGAGGAAATACTCATGCAGCCACACTTTTTTTGAACGGCAGTCGTTCATTCAGTTGCCCAAATTGGCAACTGGCCATTTTTACATTGCTCACGCCAGGGGAGTATGACAGCATATTCCTTATGTTAAGATTCTTGTCTCAGTATTGTAATACAACCAAAAGGGTATCACATTGCTACATGCAGTAAAAATTCTCTAGTTTCAGAGTCTCAGAAATTTGGAATACTGAAATTGAAGTTTCTTGATTCCATTAGAAATTCAGGCGATTTTGTTGTGTGTGAACTTTGAATAGTGCTTAATCTTAAGATCGCATATGCGTGAACTTGGAATACACACGGAAACTTGACAAGTTCACTCTAATAATCACGTTCACATTGATAAAAATTTGCACTGCACTAAAGGACCTTTCATACTAACGTCGACGCGTCGATGGTTTGGGGAGTTGCGGTCAGTATGAATGCTTAACTCCGGTCCTGGATCGCAGTTAACAGCTCCAGTTAACATCGCAGTTAACAGGTGGATTTAAGACCACAGCGTCGACACTGCGGTGTAGTATGAACACTTAACTCCGGTCCAATCGAAGTTATCGCCAGGTGCCACTGTTATCGTCAACAGTTACGGGGTAGTGCCGTCACTAATAGCTGCTTATATTTTACTCTAATAATAACCAATCGATTTAAAATAAGTTTAATGTCACTTAGCACATGTAAATGTTTCCAAATTGAAACATTGAAAAAAATCTTAGCGTGCAACGCTATCTTGCGATAACTTCGATGACGACAGCGGCACACAACCGCTTATCGGATGTTCGAAGCCAGTATGAACGATCCAGTTACATCGACGCTCCCCTCAGATAGGAGTTAAGTCAATATGAAAGGGCCTTAAATCAAAATACATGTTAATAAAATAATGTAAATTTTAACCAATCCATTTTCAACTATTGTCGACCAAAGAATAATTTGTTTAACCATTCACATATTCCTCTGATTCTTTGACACATTAGACTAAAAGAGAAAGTGGGTGATCATAAGGCCGATAATTTCAAAAAATTCTTTACACCGAACAAAAAATTTCACCTGATGGCCCAAATGAATATTCAGTTCCAAGTTCACACATACGTGATCTTGAGATTAAGTCACATTCACACACAGTAGTCTCACAACCCCTTGTACTTTGCCAATAGGTTTGTGCCTGCTGTGGTCAAGATATAAAGGTCCCATTATGTAATAGATCACTTACCACATAAGCAATGACTTTACGACAATAAAACACTGGCAAAAATAAATTGATACATATTGTAGGCTAAAATTGGTGATTTTTCTAACTGTCTGAAATTGAATTCCTCCTAAAAAGTTCGGTTAGATGGAGATATGGACTTGCCTCAATTTAAAAAACCACTGTCCTCTGGATTTGAAATCAAATGAGATTTTTTATGATGTTTGAAGGTTGTGTGCTTCCTATTTCTCAAATATCAGTCTCTGTGTTATGTATTCAAAAAAGTCAGACTGAGTTCATAAAATTAAAGAAAATAGTGCCTAACTTTGAGGTGAATGGTCCTTGTTTATTCAATGGGTTACCAGCAAACACCTTTATAGTAGCAGTGTTTGACCAGATCAAGTTTTGGCAGTGTAGATTTGCTGTATAATGTTTGCGTTTCCCCAGCTTCTGTTTGTAGTCCCTGTTGTCAAGACATGAGACTGTCTTAGTATAGAGATAGATATCGAAGTTTTCTCTGGGACATGAATATTTGAAAGAGCAAAAGATCCCATTGCTGCCAGGGAAAGTAAAGTGTCATTATACAGCTGGGATACAGTTCGAACTGTAAGTTCTGCGGATTGTTGATTTATGTCTGATCTTTTTTGTTTCTTCACAAACTTCTTATTTAGCGTAAATGCCTGGTTGTTTGACCAGACTTAAATTTGTTGCAATGTAAGTTATGTGATGAGCAGTGCCGACATATTGTATACATTTAAAGTACAGCAACACTAAAATATTCTTGAAAGTTTCCTCTTTGTACAGTACATTATTAGCCAGGGTAATCGCGTTGCAGTTTAATCAATTAACGATAAGTTTTTTCTCACCAATTTCAGACAGTATAACAAAAAAATCTTCAGTTTGGGACAATAATTGCTGAAATTACAATATTTCGTTTTTCAGAGGCTAACCCCATTATTACAAAAACTCAAATTTTCACCAAATGTTGTTTGGTACTAATCATGCTAAAAGCAAAGTAAATTTTCCTGAAAAGTTATTTTTATTGAGATGTTTGACAAAATGAATTTCACCTGTCATGTAACCATTTAGTGTCCCAAAATCGCTGTGAATGCCCACAGTTAATCAAGACATTGCCTGGTGATAGCTATGGCATGAATTTACAAATGACATAGTGTTTCATAAAAAGTGAAAAACTAACATTTCCCTTGCCATGTTATGTCCTAACTTGGTGTGCTTCTGTCGATATTTGGATTTTTGAAATCATTCCTTTTGAAGGTCAATGATTGACTGGTTTTAATTGTTCTGCTTCAGTGTGTTTCACTTAAATTGCCCAAATTTGACAAACTTCCAAACATCTTACCGGTATTCCAGAAGTGGTTTATAGGATTCATTTGAAACTTTCAGATACTTTGCTTTGTCAACTGCTCTCTGTTAGGGATTGTTTTTAAAATGTTCAACTTTTGCATGAGGGGGCTATAAAAATACGATATTTATAACAGGTTTGCAAGTTGCATTAAACTAAAACGAGATAATAATTTAGAAAACTGTATTAGCGTTTTAGAGATTTCATCTTGAACGTTTATATAAAGTGAAATATGCTGAATGTTATTGTTACCATTGTTTTTTTATTTATGTACCGTTTCTTTTTTCCTACGCACACCTGATAGTGTGCTGTAGGTGTTATAGCCTTTTTTGTGTATCCTTCATTACAACATTACAAACAATTTGTGTGAAATTATCTTCTCGTATTTTGCATACACCTAATTGCCAAAAGAGTCATTTCCTATTTCTGAAAGACTGAATCAGATTAATTTCCTGCACATAATAGGTACATTTAAAATTTCACTAATTTAAGATAGAGTGTGGTGGTGAAATTCTAATTTTTAGTAAAAAGTTTATATTCAGTACAAAATAAATACTGCAGCAGTTATAAGTTCTATAAGTTAGCCACCATCTGACAATGCTCTGAGGAATTCTGGGCATTCACAATATTAGAAGTCTTTCAAAAGTGAGAAAAGATCAATTTTTGGCAATTATTTTTGTCCACAATTGGTGAGATTTTACCATATTGACAGTTGTTAGCAGCTCTTCTCTGAAACTTATACTGATGTTAACAAAACGTTTTGGGAAATTAACCTACTTAGTAGTCAAAATTTTGAATTATAATGCATATCTGTTTTTGGAAGATAAAGAAATGAAAGCCACTTTTAATAATTTCGAACTTTTTTCAGACAAATATGGGGTGCTCCCACTCGTCCAAAACTGTTGAGCAGAAGTCAAGAACTCGTGGCAGTGCTGAAAGTGACAGCAAGCTTCTTGCCGCAAATGATTTTGTTGACTGGAAAGATGTGTTCGCAAGTGGGATAAACAAAGGTTTGCGTGTGCAAGATTGTTAGACTTTATAAATGTCTCATTGTTTGTTGGCAATAATTGTAATAGAAATTGCATACTTGGCATGCAGATTCGAAAAGCACAGAATTTTAATAATCAGCAGATGTTTTCCAAATATCATTTTACTTTATATTAGACACTGAGTAACTGATTAAATCAGCAGTCTCTTTTGTCACACTGTTTCATTTCAAAAATTAAGTAACCAACAATATTCTGGGCTTGAAATTTTCTTCTTTTATGAGGATTTCCTCTTCTTTAGTTTTGATTTCCTCTTATTTGATTTCCAGTTTCTTCATGTTTTTGTCTCTTTTTATCATTATTTTGACTGTTTTGTGCAAAAAGCGCTTATTTCAGTTACATTTTACAACTCAAAAAGTGTTTCTATCACACTAACCTATTTATTTGTGGAATGATACATCACCTGGAAAATTTTCCTTTTTTTGTCATTGGTCATTGCAAGCCCAGAAGGTTAGCACTTCAAATTTATTAATATTCACTTAATTTGTTTTGTAGCTTTACAAAATATATTGCCCTTCAGATATTGGGAGGAAAAGTGAAAATCAATAGTGTACTTTATACTAAATTTGCTAATGGGCCTCTGAAGTAGTTTAGTGTAACATAACATTCCAAGGCAGGTAAGTATTGGAAAACCGCAAAACGAGTTCTATTTTTTTTTGATAGATCAATATCTATCTTAACTATGCAAAATATTTAATGCAATATACAGTTGCTGATTCCTGCAGTGTTTCACATCTGTAAGTCATCTTTTCGACATCATTGTAGTGGTTTCTGTCAATAAGCAAACTTTGCCAGTTCAAAGCTAAGTCATTAATTCATACCATTGCTTATAGGGAGTGCAAATAAGATGCAATAGATAGAAAAAGTATTGGTGAATGTACAGTTTGTATTTCATTCTTTCATAAGATGAATATTTCTGTGGCCAATGTAGACAGTGGCCCTTCCGTTTTTTGTTTTTACCTCTCAGTATTGAAGAGCAAACTCAGGAATGTTGCGCTGTTGTATTATATTGCAGACAACTATGTGAACATAACGGCAGACTATGTCCATAGTTGCCTCATAGCCAAAAATGAGCCTTATGTTATCGAGCTGGTGTGTACTGCCGATGAAGATAAACTCAAAGATATCTGCGTTCAATACTCTTTGAAGTATTCACGGAGTCTAAATGATGCCATTACCGAGGTTTGCTGTGCCGATGTTTCGGACATTCTGTGTACAATGCTGCAAAGAGAGGTAGGTTTTTTGTTTGTTTTTTTTTTTGAGGGAATTTTTATTTTCCTGTTGCCATTGGCCAGCTTACGAACAATTGAGTCAGTTTTTACCATGTTGTTCCTATTCACTTCTTTTACTGTAAAGTCTGACCTGTTTGGGGTAAAAATATTGCCAAAATACCAACTTCTTGAAATGCCACAGTGCCCTCTTTTATTCTTTGGTACTTTTTAAACATTTATTGCAAAACAACAGACAAGTTCAAAGACATTTTTCTATGGACACATCACGCACACTCTCTCTCACACCCACCATTTCACATGAAACAATTAATAAAACTGTGCCAAAATCCCTTTCCCATCCCTATATTTCATATTTAAGGGGTATTTACTCATAATACCCCACCTCTATAGGACATTTGGCCAAGGTTGGTTTGCTATTTGTCATTGTGATACTATTAAAGTTTTAGTGTCGCAATACAAGTGTGAAACTGAGTAAACTGAATGGGGCAACCATTCTTCACACATCTGACTCCACTTAGAAGTGCATTAGCACTTAGCAGCCTCACTTTCAAACAATGCTTTTTTACCTTCATGAAAGACTGTTGAGAGTACAATCCGTGATGTGGGAACTGTTCTGTTTTCATTTTTGAAAGTCTTCTGACACTGCTGTGCTTTCAGTGCTTCAGGTTTTACAGTTCTATTTCTTGTTTTAAAACACACCAGCTTCTGGAGATAAATCAATGCAAACATTGGCATTTTACGTTTGCTTATCTCAAAGTCTTGTTCACTTACTCCTTTGACAGAATATACTAAGACAAAAACTGGATGTATAAACTTAATTTTAAAAAATCTTGCTCTGTCTTTAAATTGTGTATAACTTTAAGCACCAAAATACATTTTTCTGAGTTTCTTCTTTGTTTTTTTATGGCTGCGAACTATTTTTTTCTGTCAGGAGTCAGATCTTGAGCAAGAAGATGTGGAAGTCACCTCAAGCAAAATGGTGGACTGTATTCCAGAAAACAAACTGTTTGAAAATGATGGGATGTTCCAGCATATGCTAAAAAAAAGAAATCGACTCGATATTCAGGCCGTCTTGGAATTGTTCCTAAGGGTAAGACCTGCATATTTTGTGCTATGAATGAAATTAAGTTCAATTATTCTTAACATGATTATAAGCCTGTGTTCTGTCATATGATCAAAGAAACTAAATTAAACTTTTGGTTTTCATCACTCCTCACTTGGTCTCATCACTCCTCACTTGGTCTCATCACTCCTCACTTGGTCTCATCACTCCTCACTTGCTCTCATCACTCCTCACTTGGTCTCATCACTCCTCACTTGCTCTCATCACTCCTCACTTGGTCTCATCACTCCTCACTTGGTCTCATCACTCCTCACTTGGTCTCATCACTCCTCACTTGGTCTCATCACTCCTCACTTGGTCTCATCACTCCTCACTTGGTCTCATCACTCCTCACTTGGTCTCATCACTCCTCACTTGGTCTCATCACTCCTCACTTGGTCTCATCACTCCTCACTTGGTCTCATCACTCCTCACTTGGTCTCATCACTCCTCACTTGGTCTCATCACTCCTCACTTGGTCTCATCACTCCTCACTTGGTCTCATCACTCCTCACTTGGTCTCATCACTCCTCACTTGGTCTCATCACTCCTCACTTGGTCTCATCACTCCTCACTTGGTCTCATCACTCCTCACTTGGTCTCATCACTCCTCACTTGGTCTCATCACTCCTCACTTGGTCTCATCACTCCTCACTTGGTCTCATCACTCCTCACTTGGTCTCATCACTCCTCACTTGGTCTCAACTTGTTACTTGAAAGTTACTTTTGGTCTTTCAAAAAATTCAAAAGTTGTTTTTTGTAACAGATGGTGGGTTTATAGTGTTTTCATGTGCATGGCCTTAATAGTGAATTTGTATCGTAGTGAATTTGTATCGTAGTGAATTTGTATCGTAGTGAATTTGTATCGTAGTGAATTTGTATCGTAGTGAATTTGTATCGTAGTGAATTTGTATCGTAGTGAATTTGTATCGTAGTGAATTTGTATCGTAGTGAATTTGTATCGTAGTGAATTTGTATCATGTAATTGAGCTAACGTTGTATTGAACATGCATAATAATGACTTAGTAGCAAGGGCTGCATTCTGCATCTTTTTAGCAATGGAAGATTAATTGTTATATGTTCTGGACTTGCTATTTAAAAGCTTTATTTGATTAAGCTAGTTACTCTTTTTCAGAAATGCCAGAGAGATATTTGCGTGGAAATTGAAAAGAAGTTCCCTGAGGGAAGAACTAAAGCTGGATATTTAATATTTGGTACGTGTCTTGAGTTGTGTGTCTTGAGTTGTGTGTCTTGAGTTGTGTGTCTTGAGTTGTGTGTCTTGAGTTGTGTTTGTATGGATATCAAACCACTTATGTCAGTGGCAGTTAAGCAAAGTTTCATCTAACAAAATCGCGACTAACTATTGTCCATTTATTTTTCATTGACTCATTTCAACTCTGGCTAACTCTCCACAAAGTCTTGACAGGTGTTGGTTTATTTCTGTTGTCAAAATTGTGGGAACTTTTTGTGCAAGTGTATTATATAAACAAAATATCTTGCAGCCAAGCACATTAACGTCACATTAAAGTCCAACAAAAGTTCAACAAAAACGCTATTTTGTTGCGACAGAGTTCAACTAAACTGCCTTATAATGCTGTCAACATGTTTATCCATGCGACAGAGTTCAACTAAACTGCCTTATAATGCTGTCAACATGTTTATCCATGCGACAGAGTTCAACTAAACTGCCTTATAATGCTGTCAACATGTTTATCCATGTGACAGAGTTCAACTAAACTGCCTTATAATGCTATCAACATGTTTATCCAAGTTCGACAAAGTCTGTCAAAGTCTGTCTAGTTCATTTTGAATTCAACTGTATTTTATGTGGTCCGTGCAACATGCATTATGCAGCGACATCCGTTTTACCCGGTCAAAATCAGAAATGGTCATTGAAAAGTATAGGCTGTGTCATTGCATTTAAAAATAGAACTGTTTGCATACAAATATATCATTTCTACTGTGTTATCAACAATTTTGGCATTCCATATATGAGCCGTGGGGATGCTGTTTTGAGGGCCCTTTGAAGTTGCACTATCTTTCTCATATATTCTTGAAATGACTTGTGACTTGTGTTTAAAAGCTTGTCTTCATCTTACACATGTTTTAGAATGTTGATCATTCTATACAATTCATATCAAAATTTATTACTATCAGTTTTATTTTGTATGCACCTGTGTTGAAGAAAAATTCTGTGATTTTTCAATGTCTAGCCAAATGTCAGAGCCTAAAATCACACCATTTTTATAAAGTATTCAACAAGTCGAAAATGAAAGTTCGTCTCTATTCTTTACACCATTCCACGGATATTGCAAGATTCACACACTTCAATATTCATGGCTCATCACAGCACAGAAACATAAATATTGTTGGACTGGATAATTTTTAGGAACACAGATAATTCTTTGCTGTCACATTTTCTTCATGTCTGAACTCCTGTCTTAGGGATATGCCAATTAAGTTGCTATCGCCAGTTTGTTCACTTAACTCCATGGCTTTTTGTGATTCAGCCCAGATTCAACTGCAAATCTCACAATATATTGGAACTGTAACTTTGGCAAATGTGTTGGTGGTTGAATTTTTTTTTGTCATAATTTCACTTGAGTTGGAAATATGCCACTAAATAAAGTGTAGGCACTTATCAGTGTTACTTAATCAGTAATTCACAATAAGTGTCTTGGTATTAGTCTGTCAATAATAGCCATCCTAACTAAGGATAAATACAGCATAGTTCAGAGCCATCCTAACTAAGGATAAATACAGCATAGTTCAGAGCCATCCTAACTAAGGATAAATACAGCATAGTTCAGAGCCATCCTAACTAAGGATAAATACAGCATAGTTCAGAGCCTGGGAAGAAATGTTTTTGGAATCCATTTAGTGGTTAGCAGCTTGAAGCCTGCTTTGGACTCCAACTCAGGTATCTAGATGCAGACACGACTGGTCATAGTCTGATGCACCTTCATCAGCATACTTACGCATTATGAGCACACTTACATTTCATAATTTTAATAGTTATGCAGCTGCGTGGACTTTAACCAACCATGCCCTCTACAGTGTATTCTCCCTCGGAAAGTGAATATGGTTTCCCAGTCGAATGAGCATGCAACCAACGGGTGCTTAGAAGTCTGTGACACCAAATGCCTGATAAGCACAGTGTTTTGGTGGTATGGAACAAAATTGGGTGACAAACTCACCAGGGCACTATGAGCATCCAAGAGGCTAAATCTCAACTAAAATAGTCAGCAACACTCGCCTTTTGATTTCCAAGAAAGACTCGCACAAGCTGATAGAAGCTATTTATAGCTGAGTTATGAATGCAGCAACAACAAAAATAGTCAAGAGGTCGCTAGGAATTACCTCAAGAAATCTGCTATCAAAAATCAAAAACAAAATTTTTGAGCAGAAAAGCACAAAAGTTGTATGCAGTTTTTGTCATTTTACACCCTAACATTTGCTAAACTGTTAAAAAATCCTGGAATTATCTTTTAGGTTTCAATACAATTATTCTGTTTTGTATTGTATGTAGCTCAACTAATCAGAAGCCCTCACCTGTACCACGCAGAGAAGATTCACAATCTAATGACGTCGCAAGATGTTACAGAACAGCGCAATCTGGCTTTCATTGTCCTGTCCCAAAATGAGGTACTGAAGATCCATATATTTTGTATTCTGTTAACTTCATCTATGCTGTTCTTGTGTTGTTGGCAACATCATTTCAGCTACTAAGTAATACTAAACGTGTTTTTGACAAGTGCCAAGCAATGCTTGATTGTGCTTAAAAATGGTAATGAGTATTTCAGCATCAAGTTATCCTCAAGACATAACATTAGCTCTTATGGTTAGAAGACGTTAGTGCTAAAAGAATGTCATGTGACTGGGTTTCTTTTAATTTTGTTTTACAGAAGGAGATCCAAGGTATTAAGAGCCGATATCAGAGTGCCCACTTTGAAGTGCTGTCTACTGTTATAAAAGATTCTGTTAAAAACCCCTTTTTGCGAAAGTCACTGTTAGACATGTTGACAAAATAAGGAAAAAATTTCCAAGTGACGATGCATGAAGTAGTCAGATATAGTGTGCCCACATTTTAATTACCAGTTTGACGTCTGTTATTTAGTGGAGAAAACTGGTTCTCAAAATGCAAGCATGTTATGTCCAACTATTGCCAAGCAGTTTTCATTCAGCACCAACTGATTTAACTCGTTACTGTGTCAAGTTTGAATTTTGTCACCACGAATTTGGCATAGTGTCTGAAAACCTATGCAACAAGTTTGAAGTATTGGAAAATTGGTCATTCCTCAAGTAAATTACGATATTTTAGACTTTTGGTACCAATTCAGCTTATTTATTCCCAGAGTTGACAACCGCAAACTCCCCAAAGTATGGACATGGTGTTTGAACACGTCCATGAATTTTGCAATTCCAGTTGAGTTTGAATTTCCCGTTAAAGAGAACACCGTAAAGAAAGGTGCAGAAATTTTTAACACAGATTCTTTCTTTGATGCGAAATGATATGAACATTTTGACTAAAAAATAATTGAAGGCGGTCCGGTACACATGCATGCTTCTCGGTTGGATCACCATTTTTATGACATTTTGACTATTTATTAGTTAATTTTGATGGTTTGCACTCAATGCCCGTCATGAAATTTAAGATTGGCATTTTCAACATAATGATCTCTTTGGTATCATGATAAATTTGTTGCATCTTGAGGTTTTGCCTTTGATCACAGGAGCATTCAACAACACCGTGTATTTGCAAAACACCTGTCTCGTTAGTAGAGTTTTCATGGTGATTGCATCCCATTTCCTCCCATAATTTAACATCCAGCCATCTAACCACTTTCTGTGGTAGCCATTTTGCGAGTGTGTTACCAAACAATAGCGAGTTCTTGCTTTGATAGGTATCTTTTGCCACTCTATATAATATCAAAATGCAAACCTTTATCTCTGTGAAATCCAGAACTGCTGTGAAGTGCTTGGAGTTGAAACTTGAGCACAGATTTTAGTTTCACATTGTGTTATGTTACAGACATTTGACGGAGCAGAGAGAGCAGCAGTTTTGTTAAAAATAAAAAGGGAAATAACTTTTGTATAGTGTATATTTGCCCTCTTAACCCAAACATTGTGAATTTTGTTGGATTGCATTTCACAAGCATTCCTTTTTGGAAGTGCCATTATAGATTACAGTCATGACGTATTTGTTCAGAAATATGTTTTTGACCACTTCATTGTATGTTTGTTCTGATTTTTCAGTAGTAGTCTTCAGTAGTTTTTATATTTATATTTTTCTATTTTTTCTATTTAATTTATACATGTTTTACAATGTTTATTCATATTGCACTCTATGTCCATTTTCTTGTCTAGTCGTCTTGTAAAATGTAGCTATAGTGCTTTTTAAAATTGCCAATTATTCTGACTTTTCATGCAGGAGTAGAGTTTTATGTCCAGACATTTTGCAACTAGTCATATCAGCTTGAACATGAAAAACATGATTTTCCTTCTACTTTCCAAGGTAAGCTTAATGTATTTCATCAAATAATCATCTGTTTATTCATATTCTGTCAACTCCTTATGCTTAGCCCACTTTTATAAAAGGGGTTTACCCAGAATGCCAAACCTTCATAGCTGAGTTGGCAAGACAACTATATATATTCTGTTGAAACAATGCCATACCCACAGTCAGTGGCCTTTGGTTTGCAATAGCTGCTGTTGGAGGACGAGTTAAGGAATATTTTGTATGTTTGGACATTTTCAAAAGAGTCATAAAGAAATCTTTTAGCAACCCCCACCCCTTCCAAACACCTCAAAAATGTGTGAATTTTTGTCTAAGTGTAAATCACTTTAACTTATCTTTGTAAAGTGTCCTGTTACTGACTATAGTAAAGGTCCTCCAGCGTACATTTTTGTCATTTTGACAGTTGTGTGGACAATCCCTAAATTTGTTATTATCAAGTTTGAATACATTGATCTCCAAGATTAATGTTATAGATTGATAGAACTCTATTGTACTGCCACTCATCCTGTCAATCATTGTTTGACAGCATGGCACCTGTCAAGGGTTTTTAATGCAGTTCTGTGTGATAAGTATTTTTATATTTAAAAGTATCAACAGACCTGTTATTTAATATTTTATTATTTTATTTTATTTTACTTTCTTAAAATGTCCTTTACTAATCTTGTTTTCTTGTTTATGCTTGCTTATTTTTATATAATATTACACAACTTTATTTACTTAATACATTGAAAGATATGTAAAGAAAAATTGCTGAAATACAGATATCGATTCGCCTAGTGTTTTGTTGAATAATATGATTTAGATTTCAGGTATGTTTTTCATGTGACTGAATCTATGATCTTGTGTAGTTAAATGTGTATCAAAGCTGTCCATGAGGGTGGCATTAAAAACTATGGTGTTTGTGAAAGTGGAAGAGGCAATAGTCCCACATAACATTTTGAGAATCAGTTTAATGCCTGTTATTCAGTGGAGAAAAGTGATTATCAAAATTCAGGCATGTTTTATCTGACTATTACCACCAAACGTTTTAAACTGCAAGTTGTTGACTGTTCATTGCCATCTTCAAGATTTAAGACCAACACTCACACTGATTTCAACAATGATGTACAGGTGTGACATTCTCATCACATTACCTGTGACTGAAATAGAATCCTGTCATGGTATTATGAGGTCCCTTGTGTGAGAGAGTAAAAAGCCTAATTCTATATTCGTTTTTTAACCAACTAAACAGGACGAAGTGCAGTTTTATGAATAGAGCTACAGAAAATATCATTAGAAGTTCTATTAGAGTGAGTCTCATGGTTAGTCAACTCATCAAACCTGATCAAATGAGTCCTTGTGACACTTTTCTAAGTAAAAAATTGATGTCAAATTATTGGGTAATCTGTCAACAAGTTAGCAAATCCATGTGCCACTTTCAGCATTTTTATAATTTTTTATTTAATAATATTGTTTCACACCATTGATTTTTTAATTCCTCTTTGGAACATTACATCTTGTCGTCACAAATCCTTTTTTAGATTTCTAAAACGTGGCTTATGGAGCCCAGTTTAAGTAATCAAAAATTGGCATATTTGGTTTGGTGTGCTTTTGTCAATATTGTTATTTCTTAAAAATCGTACTGTATTACATGTCATTAGAAAGGTTTATTTATTCTGTCAAACTGATCCTACTAACCGTCACGATTTTTTTATGATGACCCCAGTGTGGTCTTAGTATCAGAAACAAGATGATTTAGGCCACTTGCTGTACAGCCATCGGTCTCCTATCGGATTTCAAGTGATTTCTCACATTGAGGGGAACTGACACTGAGGGCGCTATTGCTTCAGATCAGGCTTATTGTTTACAATCCGACTCTATTACGTACATTAATGTGCATGTCACAGTTGAGGTGGAGTGGTTTCAGTCCCCAAGGCATGGTTAGCGAAGATTAATTCCAGTCTCATGGGTGCAACCCATAAGGATAAGTGGTTATTTTGGAAGGGCAAATACTCCTGTGAAAAACTGCTTTACCACCAGAACACGTGTAGTAACGTTTACAGCAGCATTAAAAAGTTGACGTCATCGATGACGTAAATTTTGGCGTAGCTGCTGACGAAATTCGGACACTGATTCCGCCCGCGGTCGTTTGCTCATTTCCCAAATACCTGAAAGACTCTGGCAAAATCATTACCGAAAACTTGCCAAGGTTTCGGGCAATTGTCACATAAGCCCGGTCAACTATCTGGTCGTAAATCTAAACCACGGCCAACACATAGGCGGATTTAGGGGGGGCCCGGGCCCCCCCCCCCCCTTGGCTGCCGCAAAAAAAATAAAACAGTAAGAGCGTAGGGAAATGGTGAGTTTATTAATTAACCCCGGTAATTAACATTATACGGATGAAAAAAGATTTAAATGTGTGCAGTTTTAGTGTTGGGGGGGGGCTCAAATCCAATTTCAAGTGTCAAATTCGGAACACGGCGCGTTCGTGACGGAACTATGGCTAAGTATAGAATCTCCCGCGATATCCTAGGCGACCGGTAGCGGCGCTGTGCGCTACAACTCCGTTTCCGTCGTCTGCTCCACTGTGCAATGGAGAAAATTTACATTTTTTAAAGAAAATGGAACCTGAGTGACGATGAAAAAACAGAAGCTGCTGGTAAGATGTGAATTTTAATCGAAGCCTTAGAGAATCACTCAGAAACTCGCAATACTCTCTTTGTCAAACCTTATCTTAAGACGGTTTCCAAAGCAATCCCGTCATTATTGCCATCACGAAAAATGGATTTGTTGGTCTTTTGGGCATTTGAAGACTATTTCAAATACGACAGATTTGTTAAGAATTGATGGCACAAAATATAAAACGTGTAATAAGCATTACAAAAAGAAGTAGGTTTCGCGCGCAAACGCTGTGGCCCATAAACAAGTATGTCTTTTAGTATGGAAGTTGTAGTTAAACCGTGGTGGTGTAGTTCTAAAGTACGCGCGCTCTATCCGCCAGGTCGTGAGTTCGAGTCTTTGATGCTTGCATTTTTTTCCTGTTAGACACGTTCTCCGTTTTTTTTTTTTTTTGCTTTTTTTTCTTGGATAATACATCAGGAATCAAGGAAAATGCTTGATTTTTAGAGGTAAAAACCGAAAAATTTCCTGGGCGACCTCCCCCCATTCGGTGCTATGCGCATTTACAATCGTGGTTCAGTTTGCGCAAATGCTTCCAGCCGGACAAAATGTTGCCCCCCCCCTTGTGATATCCTAGATCCGCCACTGCAACATAATATTGATCGACTGTCAGTCCGGATTGTGTACGGTAAACGGCAATGATCCGCGCAGCCGGCTGAGGGCAGGCCTGTATTTCGTGAGCAGCGCGGCTAAGCCACGCGCGTTGATTTTTTAATACATTAGGACGGTTTAGTCACAATCTGACTTAAGCAGTTGCAGTAACAAAATCCCAATTATTAGCATAGTAGCTATTTCCTTTGCAACCCATGTCTATGTTTATGTGAATGGTATTGTATAGTGTTCCAGTTGACACAAGCATGTACTGGTGTTTAGTTGTAGACTTTTATGCTTTTGTATTGACAGTGACATGTATATTTATACTGATAGGTAATTGTGTACACTTTTTCGTATTGACAGTGACATGATGCACTTATTGCTGACAGCCACTAACATGTATGTATATTTATGTTTCTTATTGACAGACATACGTAAATGGAGGTAAGTGTTGTGCCGAAATCGTGCGCCCTCCCAAAAGTACGCCCGTTGGCGTATTTTAGGTAGCTCTTTGCCGGTTTTGAAAATCTGATGCATTGTTCTGAAATACGTATGTAATATCTTTTGATGTAAAAGTTTGTTTATTTTGACAATCAAGGCATAATATTTTGGGATCGCAATTTCACTCTACCAATAGCGGACTATTATTTGACTAGTAGATATAGGGTGTCTTTGTTGGTAACTAATTGTTTTAGCGCAGTTTTAATGACAAAATATATGCCCCCCCTTTTTCGAAAATACGCCCGGGCTTATGTTCGGTTTAATGGGACATATTTTATATGTCGTTAATCAAATCCCCAGCGTCTTAGGGCGTATTTTCGAAAATTTCCGGTAGCCTTGTTCCCCGAAGTTGACTTATCCTTTCACCCTGCTCTATTGTTGACTTGTGATTGGCTTTGAAAATAGTCCCTGTTCATGACGCCAGCCCTAATGAAGGAAAGTGCATGACTGTGTTTACACCAGTGAATTATGGTTTCTTCCACCCCAGTGATTTTTGGCCTGTTGTAAATATGTGAGCAGATATTCCTCTTGCTTGGACAGAAATGGTGTTTTCGTCGTCAGTTTCCATCGGCCCGCATTTTGAGATCTTTTTGTGCGAGATAAGTTTTGATAAATCTCGTTTCCTTTCGTTTCGAGTAGTTTTCGCCTCGATCTCCTTTTCTGGAGATTCTGCTTCCCAGCCCACCGGAGACGCCATAGCGACCATGCGCCAGCGACTATGATAAAACGTTTCCTATCCACTCCGTGAATTATGGAAGTCTTTTATTAGTGGTAGTCATAATTTTTGTTTAAAAGTCTGTGAGGTTTAACAGTGAAACAATTTTTTAAAAATCTAATTAAACTACAAAAACTTAAAATACAAGTTAATAATGATACAGTACAGAACTTAATCATAAATATAAATACAAAAGTTCATATACATGTTTCGGGGTATGTAGGCATATGTAGCAGTTCTCACAAAAGCAACAGAGAAAAAAAGCATCAGCAAGTGTGGCAAATTAATTGTCTCTTTGCTGATGGCAACGAGTTCCTTAGCAAAGTACTGCTCCGACCTGTATTGGAATCTGGTCCGTAATGGAATGACGTACCCTTATGGGAAATAGATTTACTCTTGTCAGCCCAAACATTTTACGTAGGGGCAGTTTTCACCTCTAGGACCGTATCAACAGAGACTCTCTTAATTCATGCAGGGTCCAATAACATGTACATTTTGAATACTTTAATAGATAAACATTTCATCTGCCGACTAGTTAGAGAGCAGGGGCCCGTTCCAACAAAACAGACTTAGCTAAGACAAATCTTAAATTTTAGTAAATTATAAAATTAAATTTGTCTCAAAACCAATTTAAGAAAGAGATCTAAAGTTCGACTTAAGTGTGTGACATAAGTTTTGTCTTAATTTTGACTAACTTACCGAATGTGGAAGTTTCAAAGTTTGGAATTTAAGACAAATCTTAAACTTAAGTCAAAAATGAACTTAAGTCAGTTTCTTGGAAGAGGCCCCAGTTCTTAGCCTTATCTATGAGTTGTGATCGTATTGACTCGACGTGTTTATACTGTTTTGTTCATGGTAACTAACATTATCGTACACGATCAATCTTGTTGTTTTTACCCTGATTGCATGTTTGATATGAACGAAATTTATATGATTGTCCAGTAGTTTCGAGTGCAAATGATTGGACACAAAGTTTATTTGAATGTAATTACGACCCGACTGATGATTATTGAGCTGCCGTGACAATTTGGCATTTACTGGGAATGTTTCAGTATCTAAGTAAATGTCAACTCCACGCAATTTTTGCTCAAGGCATTTTACGATTAAGTAAAATAATTCGTTTTTCCACTTAACCGTGGTTAAGAAAACATTGGGCAATGAATCTTGGTGACGTCATTCTTAAAGTCACACACCATTGTTCAGAAACATGTGGGCCCAGTTGTGTGGGACTACTTTCGTTTCCACATGGCTTTCCGAGTAAAAGTAAGTATTTTTTTTATTATAGTGACATGTGTTCAAATGAATTTAAACAATGAATACGTTGCAAAGACTAGGGACACCCAGCCCTCCACGGGGCTTATAAGTCACTTTAGATACATGATACAAAAAAGAAAAGACAAGTGTACACGCATTGCAAGAGGACCAGAAAGAGAAGGCCGAGATAAAAGTGATCATAAATAAATAAAAAATTTCCTTCAAAAATATTTTTGATGAAAACTGAAATTTTTCTAATAACATCTTTTTGCATGATTGTAATTAATTTACTTTCACAGCTTTCTGCACGGAATCGTGGATATTTAATCTCAACTTGACAGTAAAAGGTGTTTCTGGCATCTAAGAAAAACGGGCACTCAAACAGAAAATGTAGTTCAGTTTCGACCTGACCAGTGTGACAAAGACAGCAAATTCTGTCATCAAAATCTAGAGAACGAAAACTCCCAACCTCAACCAATAGCTGTAGGGTTCCGGTTCTAATAACTGAGCAAGAATTGACCTACTAGGCCGAGTTAAGTCTAAATGCACGTAAGGCGCAACTTCAAAGACATTCTTCATCAAAACATAGGTTCTTAACTTTGGTTTCGAACGGCTTTCAAACAACCACCTATTACTGGCTAAATCATGCAAAATATTCTTACAGTGAGACAGATGAACTGAACGTAAGTTATGAAAACAATCTGAAATCCCTAATTCTTCAAAAATGCTCAAGACTTCAGAAGACCAATTATTAGTTCAAGTAGTGTAGTCCCACCAAAATATTCGGTAAGTCTATGATCCTCGAAATTAATAATACGATTCCACATTCTCAAAAGCTCAATTTTCCGCCTAAGACTGGGGAATTCCCACCCCATGTCACCCATAACAGCATGATTAGGAGCGAATTTGTGAACGCCCAAGAAAAATCGCGCGGCTCTATTCTGAATGACATCATAATTCTGTAGGTAAGAGCCGCCCCAGACACCTACACAATAATCTCTAACAGACACAACACAAGCATTGAATAATGTGGTGAACGTTCTGTACCTCATATTTTTATTCTTTTTAAATTGATTAATTAAAGCGCCCAAAGCTCTTCCGGCAGATTCGGATAGAGTTTTAGCAGTTTCAGAAAACTTCAAATGTTC
Source organism: Phoronis australis (assembly GCA_002633005.1). Taxonomy (NCBI): domain Eukaryota; kingdom Metazoa; phylum Phoronida; family Phoronidae; genus Phoronis; species Phoronis australis. The sequence continues at coordinate 35,650 of NMRA01000989.1, read as the reverse complement.
ATTTAAAATTATTCCTAAATATTTATATTTGGGTACATATTCTAGGTCTAGTCGACCCAACCGAAATGGATATAAACTTCGAGAGACATGCTTGGATCTGAAGTGAACAATATTATTTTTTTCCTGATTGACAATTATCCTCCATTTAGAGCACCATTTATCAACTATATTCAATAAACCCTGTAAATTTTCTTCGCTCCTGGCAAGTACCACTATATCATCAGCATAAAACAAAGACGAAACATTATCAGCACCGATAGGAATTCCTAGATTTGACTGTTTTAATTCCTTTACCAAATCATTCCGAAAATTCATACTCATGAAAGTTACAGCTGTTCATATCTCGCTTACAGTGGTCACCGTCCAGATTCCCTTAGCCCCAGACAACTATAATGATGCCCTATTCAGCTTGCTCTTTTTATTGATGTAGATCTGAGCTAATGAAGTCGAAAGGTAATAGCTAGCACTACTATCGCAAAATCATGGTTGTTAGTACACACAAATTGGTTTTCTCTGGCATTTACACAAACTTAGATCCTGTAACTAGTGTATAGAGCAGTTTTAACTTGGTACATTTTAAATATTACAAAATGACTAAAAAAGTTTATTTGTGCATATCTTGACCATGGGCAACTTCCCAAAGTCCAGAACAATGATTTAAATGTTTCATACCGGTTTTCCTTATTTCATTTTAATACTTTTTTTCTTACCGTGAACGGTTTGATATCTTTTTATGCTATTTTTAAACTTGAACCAAAAACAGTTCTGTAGTAGATTTTGATCCCAGCGAAACTTAATTAGTTCATTAAATCAGTAAGATTAAAAACCGGACGATCGCCGCCCAAACGAAGAAGTTCATGATAAATCAACGTTTCGTCAGCATGCTACTGATTCTCTCAACAACATACAGAGCTCAGTGACCCTGCAACTATGGTGATGACCAGCTACTGACTACTCGGTATCTCTCACTTCACTTCATGGATGTCACCTGAGATGTATGTTGGCCCTTGTTGTCCTATGTAAATATCCTGATGATGTCTAACTTATAGACGAAACGTTGATTTATCATGAACTTCTTCATTTGTGCGGCGATCGTCCGGTTTTTAATTAGTTTAGCTAATTGTCTGAACCAATTCATGAACTTTCCAGATTACAGCTACTCTAACATTTCACAGAGAACAAAACCACTCGTGTCATTAGTTCAAGTTTAACCCCTAATTGGAACTCAAATCATAAAATATATGCAAAAGTGTAAATGGTTATAGCCCGGCAAACTGAAGATTTGGAATCTCTGGACAATTTCGGTTGCACTAACTACATAACTATTCTAGTTTTTTGTCAGCCATAAAAATATAGAGTGGGCGCAATTTAAATACAGCTGTTTCCTAGTAAAAATCTGGTTAAACGAGATTGAAAGAATATTAAAAGAATAATCCATGTAATGTATTGTTAACTCTTATCAGCGTTTGAAAATCTCCCGATTGTATCGATACGTGCTGTCGCTTATCTTCAATGGTACCCAATGTTTGTAGTTTTTAGCTTTACAACCGTATCCGACACCGGCGCCGCACTCTCTTTGATCCTGGTGAAAGCCGCTCTGAAAGAAGGGCGGTGAAAATGTCCGCATATCTTTAGAAATGCGTGACTTCCTTGTAAGCGTATTATTCACGGCATACCGAGTGTTCAACGACTGTTTGAGGCTAGATTCACCGCCATAAACCTTATTTATCCCAGCTAGACTGAAATCAGTTTCACGTGTGAGCTAACTGTATTGTGGCGAGGCTGCCTCAAGTGACTCTTTGCATAACTTTCAATTGTCTCGAGATAACCTCGCCAACTCAGACTCCAGGACGGCATCGAATTTTCTTGTTTTTAGTGTCAAGGTTTAGGTTAAACACGAGTGCCATTATGTTCCATATTGTGCCGTAGCAGTCATTTCAGAGTGCTGTAACGCTCACAATTATAGCTGATGCGAGATTAAGAACACCACCGACATCATTCGCTAACATCAGTGCACTGAAACGAAGACTCATAACTTCCACAATCGTTGTGGTCTTTTTTTGTTAAACGTATTCTTAAAGGCGAAGGCAACCTTTTTCCATGTCATTTTAGAAAAAATAAGGTTCGTTGATTATCCCAGACATATCTTTCACTTATTTACTGCTTTTTGTAATTTAATTAATTATTCGTCGTCTACTCCGGAAGTGACGTTTTGGGAGGCAAGAATTTCGCGCCAATTTCTTTTCATATAGTCTGACTGTGAGAGCAGTCGAGTCAGTCATTGTTTTACCTCGGTTGTGACAAGTTCGGTCGTCGTTTGCTTTTGCTTACGAGTCAGTTAACATGCCACGCTGTTTGCTGCGTACTGGGGTGTACTCATTATCGTCTCACGTACAGAGGAAGAACTGTCCCACTTGCCCGAGTGTCCCGCTTCACACTCCCACTGGAGGGTGATCTGAGCACCCAAACTGCTTACATCCCACCGTGTGACTCCCTCGTCACACACCTGGCACCTTCCAAATAGCTCCAATACAAAAATCCACAATAAACTTATCAAACTTAGGCTTACCGATCTGTTCATTGGATGACGAACTGTCCTCTTCATTGGGTGTCGAACTGGGTCTGTATTCACTCCCACTATACTCACCATCGCTGCAGGGCTGCATACAGGCTCTGCCGGAGCTAGAGACAACAACACAGAGCGAATCACTGCTAGTTCCAGCAATTGCACGCAATGGGGTACGTTCAGAGGCTCGGGTGACAGTAGATGAAGTGCCTTCAGTCACTGTATATAGTGGCCACAGCTCGCGAGGCTTCTCGCTTCAAAAACGCACTTCTCGGGGTTGGCGACGGGGCACTGCCGGGAATCAACAGCGACGGTATGGTACCCTTCTTCAGGCGTTGTTTCGCAGGAGGTTCATCAATTCAGCGTACATATCTCTGTCATAATCTGACTCAGCAGAAAATGCTTGCCACACACTCGGTAACCCTCCACTGCTTTGTACGTTGCGTGGACGGGTAGCGCTGCGTTCTTCACATGAACGAGCTAGCCTAGTACGGCGAATTAAAGTGTGTCATCCTTCTGAAAGCGACGCAAGGTACCCAAAGCGCATGTGAGACGATAATGAGAACATCCCGGCACGTAGCAACTGCGTGGCATGTGGACTGACTTGTTAACAAAAGCAAACGACGACCGAACTTACTACAACCGAGGAACAATGACTGACTCGACAGCTCTCACAGTCAGAAAAGGGAGTAATATTATAGTCCTAGCAGTCAGACTACAATGAAAAGAAATTGGCGCGAAACTCTTGCCTTCCAAAACGTCACTTCCGGAGTAGAGGACGAGAAATTAATCAAATTACGAAAAGCTGTAATTAAGTGAAAAATGTGTCAGGGATAATCAACGAACCTTATTTTTGCTAAAAGTGACATGAAAAAAGGGTACCTTCGCCTTTAAAATTTCACACTAGTCCATATCTTGCCGAACATACGTAAGACAATTCACGCATTGAAAATTTACTGACAATTGTTTCCTTCGTGTGGACATTTGATTATTGATTATATTGTCTGCAATTCATTAAAGATGCAACGCACCGGAACTCTGTCAAAAATAAATTTTGAGTTAGACCACCTAATAGAATTACTCCATATATTGTTCCTTACTCCGAAACATTTTTCAATAAGTTGGTCTCAAGTAGCTATCACTGTCAGACTTTCCCAACCCATCAGTTCAGTATTACAATGGAAAGTGTTCAAAATCAAATGTGGCAGAAGACAAGTTCACAATTACAGCTTTAAAGGGGAAAACAACCATTTTCGATAATACCTTTCAATTAAAAATAAAGGTTATCTTGGGCGTTTTCTCCTGTTTGGCTGTGGATTCAGTTGCCTTGGCGTTTGTTTACTATCCAGGGAACAAAAGAGAATGACATAAACGGCCCATATCTTGGTTGTTCATCCATTTCAATTGAGCAGACTCTTCTCTCTATTGAACACCGTATGTGTCGGTCTTTTCAGTTTGCTGAGCCATTTACGTCACTGTTTATTATTCCGTGGATAGTTGATACACACCAAGATAGCAGTAATTGAAACGGAAAATGTTTTTCCAAGATATCAAACCAGGGCGCTGTTTTCTTACTAAACGCAACATTAAAAACAGTCTCGTTCCTCTCTAAAGTAATGGGCTACCTTCACTTTGAAGTTTCGGTTGTTCTTTATAACTTTAAAAATTAACAGTAGACGCACAAAATATATACGGTATATTCAAATTCGTATGTGCAGATAAGTAATACGGAAATATTTGTAAACGTACGACTGCATTTTTCTCAAGAATAGTGATTTTGACGGAGGATGATGTATTTTCCACAAAATACGTTTTCGCAATTAACTTGCAAACCCTATATTTTAATTGTAGTAGTCATAACGTGTCTGTGATTTCCTTTGAAAGACTCTTAGCCCGAGAATTTGGGCGTCAAAAACCAAGACTGTCTCGCCAAGGACGAAAAAAAATTCATTTGGAGTTTATGAGCAGAGAGCAAAATCAACTTTTTATAAACAATGCACTCCTCTGATTATCATTATGAATATCTGGGAAAAAGTTTTGTCCACATAACATTCTGTGATCATGTTTTAAGTTTTCATATTTTAAAAATATAGTTTTCATTCAAGTAATTTTATCATCAGTTCTGATTTTTCAAAATAGAGATAGTGGTGCAGTATTTTTACATGGTCACTTTTTCAAGAAGGAAAATCGACCACACACAATCAAAAATGATGCTCAATCTTTTACTCATAGGTTGGAAAATCACTGTTTTTCAAACCTTGCTTAGGAGACAGTATAGTTTTTCAAAAAAAAGCTCATTGGGTACAGACCAGAACTTATGCTTTTTTAGTCTTATCTTAAGGGCAAAAGAAGTGTTTTGACAAAACGGACATGACAATTATTTGTAACATTATATAATATTTATTCATTATACAAGTTGTATTTACAAGAACATGTTACTTCACAAAATGCTTCATGCTCATGTTTCACAACGAAACATTTCTGCTGAAAAATAAATTACTCTCAAAATATTGCAACAGAAACAAGATGGAAATTCTAGATATGTTTGTTCAAATACAAAGCTATTGATGAAATGTTTTTCAATGTTTTGTTTTCAAAATGACCACTTTTTACCATCTATGCATTACATGCTATATGACAAAGCTGTGAAAATTAACTCCAGCCCAACACATCACATAGCAATGAAAAAGGTTTGCATGTAACTTTTGACAAACTTCTTTAGATATTTCTTATGGTACAAAACCTATGTAGTATGACAATCAAAAGAAAAAATGGGTGGCACAGTTAGCAAGGCAAATCTATTCTTTCTCCAATGTCAAAACACCATTTCACTTTAGAAAACGTTGCGTTACAAATGTCGTGAATTAAAGCCACTTGAGTTCTTTCTTTCAAATTGATTTGTCAACAACATCGCTAACACTACTGCATATCTATCATTGTCCCAAAGACCTATAAAATTCAATCCCACATCTTGCTGTCCCTGACAACAGACTAAGTTACAGATTTTTCAACACTTTCAATTGTTAACTAGGGCCAAAAAACATTTTTGAGAAACTGCAGATACAATAGCCTCACGGATGACTTAATGAGCACCCAGAACCAATGAAATGTGGGCTTACAATGTCGCTTTACCAACCAGAATATACTACATGATTAGATTAACAAGTCATCCTGCAGCTGTTGAAATGTTCCAGGCTATAAAATTACAGAGAACACCTGAAACAAGTTGGCCTGTCGCAATAAATTTCGAGTTCAGAAGATCACTGCAAATACTCGAGGCTTCAGCAGCGATTCAGTGGTAGGAGAAATTACAGGTAAACCAGGCCCTAAAACCTGAATAACAATGACCAAATTCTATTGTTACCCTGGAACATGAATACATTAAATTCTATGAAAGTTTCCACAAATGAAGTGATACGGATTCTTTTCAAATTGCTTAGCATCATTTCAACTCCACCTTCATTTGGCATCAGTTCCACAGATTTGTTCCAGCACAGATCACATTCGACCCAGTCTTGCACAAAAGTGCTTTAAACGAACTCGAAGTCTTATTACTGAACCCTGAATGCAGTGCACATCACACAAACTCATACTTGTCTGGAAAGCATACCACGTCAGACGAGTACTTAACTGCTTGATCCCCTTCCACAGTCCGCACTTCCGTTATCTATAAAAAACAACACAGTTTAGAGCACTTTGCAACAATTGTTTCCTTGATAAATTTTCAAAACAATGTTACTGTAAACATCCCAAATATTAACTGACGTGTTTCCAGAAGATATCCTATGCCATGTTCTTGAGCAAGATCTTACAACACCCTATATTTATTGTATTTCATATGCACAGAATTGGAGAAAATGTTACACGCTGAGTGATTACAACCTAGTTGTGGAGTTTCGTTGAGCTGTTTGAATATTGTATGAGAAATACAAACTATGTGAGTGTATGAAGTGATAGAAAAACTAATGTATCAAAGCCTTCCCTGGGTGGATTTCTTTGTCATTTCACATGCATTGGGCTACGTAGATAGCCCAACAATACTTGAGCAAACTATAAAAAAACATGGAAAACACGATTTAATTCTTCAAATGTAGGCTCATCAAATGATATATGAAGTAAATAGTCTTTGTGTACCATACTGAGTCACCACAAGAGCACAGAACAAACAGCTTCAGGCTGAATATAACTGAATGCTGTTCTAAATACAACACCATATAAGGATTCTCATGGTGACGGATATGAACGCAAGTTAATAAGCCCAACCATTCAGTACATTTGAAAAGTGACGGCACCGCGTGCTCAAAGTGATTGTGACAAGCAAAATCACGCCATGTTACTGCACGAAGTAGGCATAACATGCCTAGACGAGTAAAATAAACCAAAAGCCAGACAAAACCCACAGATGTTGCTCCTTACAAAATGAAACTGTAAAGCTCACTGGATCTTCAAACAGACACAAAAAATACACTCACTTCAATATTGCAGTACGGCCTTTTGGACATAAACGAGACATTGACGGGGAAGAAGTCGTCCGGGTGTCCGTTGATGCTGAACTCCATGCTGCCTGACTTGTTGGACGCGTCGATAACCGGCAGCGTCCACTCCAGCTGGTTCTTGCGACTGTCGTGATGATACTCACCGTCGCACTCGTTCACTACCGGCGCCCCCACACCCGATCTGCAGAGACAATGAGGGAAACTGAACATTGTACACAGTGAACTAAATTAGCATGTAAAAATAGGAACCAAAAATTAACAAAAGAGCAACACTTATGACGAAGATCAAAATGACCGAACATGCATGTGCTGCATTGTAAAAACCCAGTAAGTACTTTAATTGAACTTATCCATAATGCTGACCAATACACTTGTATGTGCAATGTAAACTTAACTGACTACCTCTCGTACTGTTCTCTAGTAATAGGCTCACATCAACGTCAATGCCAAAACAGACCTCAATGTTAATCTCAAACATGAGCATTGAAAACAACGAGTCACAGCCAACATGGCATAACACGGTAAATTTCATTCTGAAGTGCGTTTCAAACTTCATTTCTGTGAGATCGCATCCACCTGGGCAGACTGATTTTAAAGGAGCAACATTTTAAGTTATGTAAGACCAGCGGATTAAGTCGAATATCTAAACCACCATAGAAATTAACTCTGTATAGGTAAATAAATCTCATGACAGTAGAAACCAGTAGATTTTGAATTTAATTTTGTACCAATCAAACAAAAATTTATCAAAAACAGAAAGACACGTTCCAAGCAAAACATAGATATCAATAACACAACCTAATTTTATTCGATATAAATGTTTACGGTAACTTCTCAAAAGAAATGTCATTAACAGTGAGCACATTTTGTTCTCGTTTTATGCAACCTCTGGGTTTTTCGTAACAACCATAAAAGACCCATATTTATAACTCCTCATTCAAAAGTGCAACATGTTAAAAACAAATCCTAACAATGCTTTAGAGAACAGTGAATAAAGCATAGTATGTGAAAGTGTCATATGGCTTTCTGAGAAATGACTTTCTGAGAAATGGCTTTCTGAGAAATGACTTTCCAAAACTGGCGAAAGTTGGAATTTTTTATGTCCTGCATAACAATAAACTAGACGTATGCGAAGTACAACCCTGGAACTTCGTCCAAGTCGAGCAAAGAACCAGCTCACGTGACTCTGACTTGAGCAAACCTTCCAGTAGCCGTACGAGACAAAGCTAGATGTTGGCACTTACGGCAGTGGAATAGTAATGACTACATCATTGAGTTCCATGTCTTCTCTTTCCAATTCATACTCTATGTTCACGTCACAGCCACTGCCTGTCTCTGACGGCCAACAGTTTACTGCAAGAGAAACATAATCCATATTCATAACCATAATGGTAATACATTACAATTCATTAGGTAATTACTCTATTATTTTAATATTATGTCACTACCTATCCATTAATTATCAATTCTTTTATTCACATTGAGTATTTCCTTAGAAACAGTAGACAATTTTAGCAACAGTAGCATATTTACATTACATAGGAGCGGAGACTGATTCCACGGGTGTGCCTCCACATTTCAAGTCCAGGTGAGGAATCTGGTCTCTGAGAATGGAATTTTGTCATTGCACATTGAGCATTCTGACGCGTGTGTTAAGTTAAAGGGTTCAGGGATTTGTAGTACAAGTTTGATAACTACTGGTCTGCGACTAAAATTAAGAAGGCTGTGGCTAGAACTTAGAGGCACGACCATGGACTTACCCCCTTGTTATTTAATACAAATAAGAAAAGCAGAACCAACAATCAAAATTTACGTCACACCATGGAAAATGCATGACGAACTTCTCAAACAGGTAAATCTTATTTTTAACATTTTCATTGGTTGGTAGCAACACATTTTCCAGGAAGACTCCATGATAACATGTCAATCAAGTCTCCACACACAACTGCGTGATGTCAGTCAAAGTTCCACTCACTCGATAACGGCACGTAACTCTCGTCTGTCGTATGGAACCTCCACTTCAGCACCCCTATATCATTGTTGAGCGGGAATGACTTGCCCGGGTGTTTTAAGCCAATCAATGACGATGACTGAAATAACTTTTTGTCTACATTCGGATGTGTCTGAAAAAACAGGCAAGAAAGACAGGTTTCATTAAGCAGCACCACTGTCGTTTGAACATTTATGGTCAACTCAGAGCACAAAGTTTTATCGGAACCAAAGGAATTTTGTCAGCACCTGGGACATAATAACTATTATGAAATGTTGATAAAAACAATGAACGATTTAAATCGCCTTGACATGTTCCATTGTTTATTAAAACACCATCCTCACAAGCAAAAACAGTGAAATGTCACATCATTACAGAACCAAGATGAAACAGCTTGCATTCGTAGTCACCGATAATCATTTTGAGTCATTCCCTAGAGCCTAACACACTGGATCAGATGTCACAAGAAAACCCATTTGAGACATACATAATTACCAAAATCACCGCTTTTGTTTTTCAAGGTCTTCAAACACAGTTGTGAATGCCCTTTTTTGGAGTATTTTTTATTGTAACTATGGTACACAACTTAGACATTGTAAAGCATTAGTTTGATGCTACGGATCTTTAAGGAACACGTGAGAAATTAAAATTTCACTAGCCCACCACATTACACTAAATTAGTGAAATTTGACTGTAATACTCAGTGCCCTCCATCCTCAATTTTGTGGCCTTACATCAGCCCCAATCACCCCCGAAAAATACCGTAAGAACACGTGACATTCCCTTCATGAGGCCCAAAAATTCCCCTCAAGTGATTGAAAATTTTCCCTAGAAGTTCAAATCACTTGTAGATCACAGGTGACAATTTGAAAGAGTACAAACAGCTTGGTGATTTGGGGAATAAATTTTGTGCTAACCCCAAAAAATACCCCTATCACAAGGCAGTCTGCTAACCCCAAACAATACCCCTATCACAAGGCAGTCTGCTAACCCCAAACAATACCCCTATCACAAGGCAGTCTGCTAACCCCAAACAATACCCCTATCACAAGGCAGTCTGCTAACCCCAAACAATACCCCTATCACAAGGCAGTCATGGTTGATCGAGGGCACTAGTACATAGCCTCAAGATTGAAAGCATTCTCGCATGTAAATAAGTGGCAGTTACCCAATGACACTACACAAACACAGTAGTCTGTAGTCCATGTTGATACTCACCTGCAGTTGGACTCCCTTGTCGCCGTTGTTAGCCACGGCGACACGGATCTTGCCGTATTCATCATCAGTGATACCAAGTGTGATGATGCCCAGAATCTCCAGGTTTTGAAGACCGCCATCTCGACCAGCTGTCAAGTTGATCTTCTCCTCCAGCCGCAGGTGAACTGCCTCCTGGTGGGCTGCTGGTGTTGTCGCCTTGGCGACAGCACTTGGCTTAGACTTGGATGACTTGTCCATACTAGCCACAGCTATGGAGACAGGAGCCATCTTATTAATTTAATGAAGTGATTTTTTGTACAGACAACTATTGGCCCGAGTACAACATATAGACACGTGGTATGCACATTGTTAGGTATGTTAGGTATTCCAGCTATTCCAGCTAGGGGGCAGTTTTGAGTTTTATCGGAGAGTTCTAGTTGGTTGCCGATGGTGAGCAGACATGTGTCATGATTTATCTGAACACTGAGGCTGGACTTAATGTTTTCTTCATACTTTCTAAATACTGAGCGTTATTTGTTTATGTGGTGAACCTTTGCTATGGTGCGGACAGCAGCGTCTTGTGTAAGGAACTTGACTGTGTTATTTTGGTGGACTGGTGGAGACTGCGGAACACGTGAGGACGCCTTCAAGTTTTGGACTGTTGGTGCTGACGTTCGACCCTGTCTTCGTCCCAAGTTTCGCGTAACTTGTTATCATGTTTGTAAATATGTAAATAGATATTAATTTAGATCAGGATAACTGAAAAGTGGTTCTTTTTGTTTATATTACTGTAACAAGATTTGTCAGAACGCACAAAGTATTACTCTTTTTGAAGCCATAATATACATATTTCACAACTGAGATGTCAGATTGACAAACAAATTTATAAAATTGAAACAGAAAGGTTTGTCTGTATGCTCTTGGCTCAGTTTTCAGAGAAAGCGTCGCAAACTAACAAAGATTGAGATTCATCCTAGATACAATTCTGAGAGCACAATACACACACTGTGTCTTTATATTCCACATTAAAATGACGGCCAGTTTTCACTGCCCGCTTGTGGTTTGCATAGTGAAGACATGTCAAACACCGCATCTGTTATCTTTTCACTATTACCAGCCTTTCCCCGAGTGCGTACAACAAGCATACCAACAATACCTTACACCGCCAAACCAAACTTTAGGCCAATCACGCAGTTATACAATTGCACAGCATGTTCGACTTACATTCACCCTCTGACTTCAGTTGGTCCACAAATGTGTCAACGTTCTTACTCTTCCCGCCCAACTTCATCGCTCGGCCTGATCCAACGGGCCGGCTGAAACAAAGCACATGTTGATCATTACAACAACAAGTCTCAGCAGCTTGTGATGTGGTTTACACCATACCATTTTTTACACACATATCCTAGTTACAAGCATTCTCTTAAAGGTTATGTAGGACCTTATCCACAAGTCTGTGCACTAGGCTTAATATCTACACAACTACAAAACATAACTCAGTAAAAGTATAATTATATTTTATGAAAGTATTCTGCCACCGACCATGTCTTTTAGTAAAAATTTAGCAAAACAAGGTTCGCTCATAGCAACACAACAGCATCAGTACCATGACTGAATTTCATTTTAAATAAATGTTCAAGAAAAAATACACAGGTACAGTTTTATAAATTATCAAGTTGTGTTAATTTTATGCAACTTTTGAAATTTTGATAGCCCCTCTCACAAAAGTGGGTCACTTTCTACAGTTCTTGGTGGGGGGGGGGGTGCAGGTGGGGAGGGGGTGCAGTTTGACAGAACTTCTCATTGTGAGCGGTCACTCAACTTTCAAGAGTCTTTAAAATATTTCGTTTTTCTCCACACCCTCCCTGCACTCCTCTAATATGGTATTGTTGAAATTTCATTAAACACGAAGCTGTTTAAAACCTTCACTAGCTTACATTCCAATTCCGAGCCGGCTCTACTGTGCGCAATTTAACTAGGTCGAAGCAAACTTCAGCAACAACAAACGCTTCATAAAGGTCCTGGGAACATTAGCTGTAATGCTGTTCGACTAACACTATAAACAAGTGATGCATATGCACGACCAGTAACAAAGAAATCCAAGATATTGTGAGGTGTAACTACCAACACTGCTTATTACAACTTGACTGTCAAACATACCTGGGTGCTGTGTAGGAAGGTTTCTGTGGTTCCGATATGGTGCTCTCAATCAGCTGGGAGTCCATTAATGACGAGCGACTAGACATGGAGCTGCTGCCAAAGCCACCAAAAGAGGGAGCCGACACGCCTCTCTTTGCTGCGTCTTTCTTGGCCTGTTGCAATTCTTTGGCTTTGCGTTTCATGTTTTCCCGAGCCTCCCGCTCTTGTGTCTGTAAGGGGAAAAATTTCATTGATTTTAATTTTTGAGAATAACTTCTATCGTGATGGACCACCATTGCTACACCTGGGAATGTCCAATAAAAATGATGGTAGTCAAATAGACACGCATCATTGGCTAGCCTCTCGAAATTCAGTGGGCTTTCGGGATCGAACATTTGCAAAAAAAGCTGATATCAACCTTCAGCAAAAGCATCATGTAAACCTATGTTTCAAATAATCTCACAGGAAGGCCCCAATTTTCTGGCAGCCAGACAATCCTGTCGATAAACAAAGACCTCTAATCCGTTTTACTGTGGCTGTCAACAGTTTAGATGTTCCTAGAAGGATGACAGCATAGCAACAAATACTAACTGTGACATAAGGGGTGAATAAAAACATTTGATCGGTACATGTTGTACCAGACGTGGGCAGGCCGCGTATGTAGGCCCATTGCACTGACCACCTGGAAATACTTTTTGTGCTTTATTAATATATAGTTAAAACCAAGCTGAGGAGCTAGAGACCTGACTCATGGGTCTAGCAGTGTGGCCCAGTGGGACTCGAACCCACGACCTCGAGTAAAGAAGGCAGGCACCATCACACCAGGCCATACTGCCTTCTCGTGTGCAAATTCTTGAACGCTACTTTCATAAGGGTGGACAGCAAGGCTTTATTAACATGCACACATTACTGTAGCTACCAGTACACTTCACACACCACTCACAAGGCAGAGAAGGGTGAAATCAAAGTAGCAAGAGATATTCAACAAGACAATCTCAGATAATGAGATTTAGCATTTGTCTTATTTGTGGTACAGGCATTTTCCATGTTAAGGAAAATTTTAGCCTCAGAGCTTTGTGCACAATTATATTTTACACAAGCAGCAAAAACTTGTGTGACACATCCCTAAGTCACCATTTACAAAATGAAAGTTTCTAGAGAATAAAACGTAAACCATTGCTAAAGTGGGATGTAACTAAAACGAGCCTGGTAGTCTTGTCCAGCTTTTTATAGGCTAAGGAGCAACCTACTGGATGGCACTGTTACATGCCTACAACATATAGTGCATGGCAACAAATGGAAACGACTGTCCGTTTTCCTAAAGAAGACTGGCAGACTTCAAAACTTTCTTCACGAGGAGCCATAATTGGGCTCTCGTGCTTTTGTTCAGGTGTTTTGTGCAATGGGCCCAACCATTAGGCCTGAGCATGTCTGATGCACCGCAAATGACATCATACCACCTGCACTGTTTTTTTTTTACGACCCTAGAAAGACACTTCTTTCATTATGGAACAGTTCCTAAAGTCTGTAAATACTTTATGTAGACAGATGTCTTTCCTTGCACATTACAAATACATTTCTATAATAGTGAGGACCACTCCACCAGTCACCATTTTAACATTTTTATACGGCATTCTCTGCAAAGGAATAATTTTTCAAAAATTAGCAGAAGCACAGAATCGATTCGACTGACACTGTAGTAGCAGCTGAACATTCTGCTACTGAATCAAATCCTATGTGTTAAATAGTAGAGTATTTCAAGTGTATTTAAGTGGACCCCGGCCTCGATTTTAGCGAATGTGTTGCAGACAACAAGAAAATTTGTCAATTTGAAATGAAATCACAAAAATACAACTGCATTCTGTTGTTCTATAACTTTGGTCAAACCTAATACAACTCATCCCATTCAAACTGTGTTTTACAACTGCGAAACGATGTTGTAATGTTTCTTAAAGATGTATTTGCGATGGTTCATTTTCGCCAAAAACATTTGGCAATTTTCAAGCTACACATCATCGCTATATGTCATGTTTCTAACTAACTTGGCCAAGCAGTCATGTTTCTAACTAACTTGGCCAAGCAGTCATGTTTCTAACTAACTTGGCCAAGCAGTCATGTTTCTAACTAACTTGGCCAAGCAGTCATGTTTCTAACTAACTTGGCCAAGCAGTCATGTTTCTAACTAACTTGGCCAAGCAGTCATGTTTCTAACTAACTTGGCCAAGCAGTCATGTTTCTAACTAACTTGGCCAAGCAGTCATGTTTCTAACTAACTTGGCCAAGCAGTCATGTTTCTAACTAACTTGGCCAAGCAGTCATGTTTCTAACTAACTTGGCCAAGCAGTCATGTTTCTAACTAACTTGGCCAAGCAGTCATGTTTCTAACTAACTTGGCCAAGCAGTCATGTTTCTAACTAACTTGGCCAAGCAGTCATGTTTCTAACTAACTTGGCCAAGCAGTCATGTTTCTAACTAACTTGGCCAAGCAGTCATGTTTCTAACTAACTTGGCCAAGCAGTCATGTTTCTAACTAACTTGGCCAAGCAGTCATGTTTCTACCTAACTTGGCCAAGCAGTCATGTTTCTAACTAACTTGGCCAAGCAGTCACACACATAAGTAATTAGCTTGCAATTTCCACTTTAAACATCTTGGGTCAGTTCTGATAAATATTCACTGGCCATCTACTGGCTTCATTCATTACCTGTCTGACTGCTTGGAAAACCTTCTCCTCGTGCGAGTCCATTTCTGTGAATGTGCGGATCTGGGCAAGGTTGACACTCTCTCTGTAGCCAAGGGCAACGACCTCATCGAAGGCGAATATGAGCGGGAATGCTTGGTCGAGGATATCCGACTCTTCCATCTGGCGACAGTACTCAGGGATCTGCGAATGAATTGCACTTTTATTATCTTTTAGCAGCACTTAGCGACCAAATGAGCGGTCTGCTTGTGACGACAGACGACTGACTTTTCAGAAAAGAAATTCAGTACTAGACTTAGTAATTCGAATCAAGGGGAAATCAAACAGGGCGATCTTGGACTAGAAACTTGTATGCATGTAACATATTACACTCAAGTACAGAATAAGACATTTATCATGAGTTCTCACAAAAATAGATTGGAAAATGCCAAAACTAATTTCTAGTACAAAGATTGGACCCTGGCCAATGAGGAATGCTGCCAAGCTTAACTACAGGCAACTACACCTAACAATGTGTCATTTGTTTATCATCTATCAATCTTGAAATTTTCGATACACGGGTTTTACTCTTGTTCGCCATGAGTTTCTCGTGAACGAGAGCTATTTCTATTATTTTCCATGTTTCAGGGCTTGGAATGACCAATGACAAAAAACGCGGAAACTTTTACGGCCCAAATCATGTGCGCTACCCGGCCTTGAAATGGTCCATGTGAACCTTTCCCCGACTTTTTATCGGGAGGACTAAAAAAAAAAAAAAAAAACGTTACCACCATCAGTAGCATGCGTCTGCGTCCTTTTAGCTCGTCCGTCCACTCCCAACCCACACATTTTGGCTGCAGAGCCGTAGTATTTGTCGCCGCGGTATACAGTAACACGAGACGCCATTGAAAAATCCCACCCCGCTATCCCAGATGCCCCGGCAATGTTGACAATTTACGTTCCTCCGAAACATAAAGAGCAACTTCCGCTTTTCGAGGTGAACGTCGTCTGCAACGCCGCGGTAAGAAAGGAATTTGCCACGAAAATTTTATATCAAATCCGATTTTTTTTACACGGAAATATAATAAAATACGCGGACAGAACATTTGAAAAAAGCGGAAATCTGCGTTTCCGCGGAAAATTCCAAGCCCTGATGTTTTCCATAATCCGCATGAGCCATGAAACAATGTCAACTGAGCACCTACCACACGGGCGAACAGGCGGAGGGTCTCGAGATCCTCAAGGATGTTGCTGGCCTTAGTAGTGATGAGCAGGACATAGAGACGTTCTAGTGGCTGGTAGACATACCGCACACTCTCTGTCTCCACAAACGTGTGTTGGCGCCCTCCTGCCCCAGATCCACTCCCCATCAGCTTGGGGAAGGCAGCCAGGAGACCCTCAATGCGCGGCCGCGTCATCTCCACGAACTGTCGCGAGATGATGGCTACAATGATGGAATGTTAATGAATGTATTGAGATACGGGTACACGGATCGGCGCTTGAATAATGATTCCCCAAATCAGTTTTTCAAGTATCAATTACGGGAAAAGGATCCAATTCAAAATTGTTTTTCAAAAATGTTACAATGAATCCACTTATACATTACATACTTTTGCCAAAAAATTTTCTGCCCCCACCAGTTGCCAATAGATACAAGGGGCTCACATTCTGATTTTAAACATTTTTTCATTAGGTTCTAAACAGTGCAGGGGCAAACGACAGTCTATTGGCTTTACTACAAAACTAAAGACAAACTAAACTAGTCCAAATCCAAAAGCATTAAACACTAACATTGCCAGCACAATACTTGCCCTTAAACACTAACATTGCCAGCACAATACTTGCTTAAACAGATAACAGTAATAGTCACTTACAGAAGTCCCACATTTTGACTTCCTGTTTTCTACAGGCATCAAGCTGGTTCTCAAAATGCGGCACCCCTGTAAGTGACTGTTGCCCAAACTTCAATAAAATACATACCCTTGCCAGATTTGTTACATACTGCTGCGGCCAACAGCACCTGAAAAATGCCAACAAATGAGCTTTCCAATTTTTTCATACATTGAAAACAGCACTTGCTGACTTACAATGTTTTGATCTTGCTCACATTCAACCATTAGCCCACAGGCTGCCCTTAACCAATTACTTCTCATACCCTGCATCACCACAAACTGAGGTAAATCTCAACAGAATTATCAAAGGATAATAAAAACACCATAGACAGTGAACACAAGACATGACATCAAGTATAACAGCAAAACAAAATCAATGGCAGTCAGCTATGAAAAATGTTCCTCAGGCAAACTTCAGACAAGAAATTAACAGTTACTTTCAACAGGTGGTTTCCAATAGAAGTTTAGGCAATAGTACTTCTTAGTGATAAACAATTATGAGAACCAGTTTCACTTAGTGACTTCCCAAAACCACTTTGATATAGTAACATAATTTGAAAAATCTCTTTGTTTATTTACACTAACTTCAACCCTATTTAAATTGGCATGACCTTTCAGTTGGCCACTTCTCTGCCCATCTTTAAGTGTTGCAGCGCTCACCCTGCAGGTCGCAACATCAGATTGTGTTTGGCAACCTGGGAAAAATCTTAAGCTGCCATGAAGTCGCCACTGTGAGTTTCAAAGTCAGACAAAAATTCCCTCTGCATTTGCTTCAACGCTCTTTAAATTAGTAACAGTTTTTCAAGATTCATTATGTTTGATTCACAATTGTTCCGTTTATTTTGTGAAATCAGTGCATTTGTCATCACCGCAATCAGCACGCATCAACCACGCACTTACAATACAACAGAAAGTAAACAGATGGAAGTCGGAATTGTTTGGCAAAATTGGGCAAGATCGGTGAAATACATGCTACCAGTAAACTGTGACTGTCTGCACTCTAATGTTAGTCTGTTGAATGTATATTTACAGGAAGAAACTGGAGAAGCGGAGAGGTACGCTAAGATACTGAGAATTGGGCACAATACGATCATACGCCCCTCTTTTTATTCATCTATTTTTACGCTGAACCAGCAACTTTCGATTTTATTTGGCCACCAGGGATTTTCAGTTTTACCGACCTCAGATTTCGTTTGGCAACCTTTGATTTTTGCCAGGTCGCCAAATGTGACTTGGCGTTGAGCTAAGCGTCGAATGCTATGTTGCAATGTTCTTGTGGAAAAAATGTACTCCAAGTGCCCATGCTTGTTCTTTAAGAACACTGTAACACATGAAGATGGCCACAGAAATAACCGACTGAAACATCGTGCCAACGCAAATAGGTTGGTGAGAATAAACCAAGTGATATTATAAATGATGCCAGTTTCACCTTGTTGAATAACAATGATGTTATATCCACAATAACGTGAGCAATGTAAAAAATGGATAGTTTCTGATTTGAGCAACTGGACGAAGGACGTTTTGAAAAATGTTTTATTGCGGGAGTAGTTGTTCCTGATGGGAAAAGTTAAAGAAATCAACCGCTTTGTGAGGTGTTCCTCTATGTGCAAAATGTACTTGTAGCAACATGACTTTGATGGTATAATCATTGTGAGACACAATTCGTCGAAAAGCTTCCGTTGTACGGAGGGTTCTAGGAAGGCCAGTTGGTACAGTCTAAGAGTTAAGTGATTCTTAGCACTATTGTTGTCTAGACGAGCTTCTGGTGAATCACGAGCCTCTATTAGCCACTTGCGCAAGCTACGCAACATTTAGCCCTTGATTGGCTGGTTAGGGGCTACAATACTTCCCATTGCTTTCTGTACTACTTTCGTCCCGTGTATTTTAAACGGGCTGAGGAGAAATCCGCTCACTGATTAAGAGTTTTCAGCTCTTCAAAAAAAAATCACTTAAAAAGCACTTACTTTCTTCAGAGATCCTTTCTGCTGCTACACATATCTTTGATGAAGCATAGCTATGAGAATTTAGGTGACTTTGGCGAAGAATTCCAACTCCACTTTTTTGGTCATTGTTAACTTTTTCACTGCACATGTGATAACCACAAAGTATTTCAACTGAATCACGTGGCTAGCACAAGACTGAGCGAAGCGCGTGTACTGGCACGTGACTCTTGCAAAATAGCATGGCAAGATATCAGATGAAATTTGTAACATTTGTGTCCCTTGGATTTTTTTCCGTCAACGGGCATGATTTCACGTAACTTCCTCAAAATGACACCCGGTGAGAGAAACTCTAGTGAACCGGGACAGATTTTCATGGAAATGTTAGTTTATATTGACTAAATTTTATCCAGAGTCAAAGTTAATGAGTCAGTACGCATCAATTATAACTCCATGTGCATATATGGCTATGAGTGTTTCATTCAAGTTTAATTGCTAAATTTTGAAACGAGTAACTTTTTATGGGGATGTAATCGCCCACGTATGCCTGCGGTATTCAGGGCGATACAATAGCCAGCTCACAAATGAACAATTGCCTATTAGCTCAACGGTAAGCACATTTGCGGGGTTTACTGGTGTCGCCAGTTCGATTTCCGGGTCGGGTATTTTCAGCATTTCCTACATAGTGCAGAATTTTGACGTTAGTGAGCTAGCTGACTGGATAAGATCTATTCACCCAGTTCCTGATCATGCTGATTGAGATTAATATGTCACAACTTCATCTAGTTTATATACAGAGTCTGAACGGAAACAGACTTACATCATAGTACACAAATGGTCTCAGTATGGTCTCCGCGAAAAAAACAATATGAAATTTTAGTGAAACAGGTCCCAGTTCGACCGAGATTGGTTTCACATTAAATAATATAAGATACAAAGCAAAGAGAACTCTTGGAAGATCATTCGTTTTCGACAGCTTGGTCACAAAGGCTATGCTATATAAAATGTCCAAGTAATACGTACCATCTTTTATGCTACAGCCTTCAAAAACTTCACCAAAGCTAAGACTTAGCACTCTGCCAACTCAACTTCCAACTCATACACCAATATGGCGGTGTCTACAGCCACGTCACGCCGCTAAAATATGTTTAAAAACCGGCTTAAAATTAGAAGAATGTGTTTATTAAGAAATTACAAACAAATTTTCCAATAATTAAAGTTATAATGAAATAACTTAAATCTTATTAGATATTTTTATTGTCAACAGAGAATATTACTTCGCTTTTAATTGTGGATTATTTAGTTATCGTAGTAATTTGGTGAAGCTCGAGCAATTTATAATGCATATTAAAACTTGGAATAATTCCTCATTGATTTTAAGTGCATAAACAACGAAAGCAATATAAGACAATATAAATAAATTATAAGAATGTTATATTATTTATTAAAAACTATTTTAATGTGGATAATCCTTGTAATTTTAAAAGCTTTATTTTTCTATTCCTCTATGATTGATGCTTTTGTCATCGCCTGCTCCACAAACTTCCGGTGTTTCCCGTTCGCTTGTTTTCGAACTGTTTCTAAATTTAATTTCATAATATCGGATTTTGGCATTGCTGCTGTTTGTACTTTATTCCAGTTCCATGTGGATGTACGACGTGTCCCTTTATGGAGATATATATAATGTAAGTATTTTCACTTAAAATTATCACGGTGAATTTGTAAAATCTAAATCCTGGATTTGATTTTGCGTTGCCGTTGTTCTTACCGTGAGACCACGACTGCTCTACTACCACTACGAGTACAAGTCACCGCTGACGTTATCTTAAGCTACTGGCACTGCTGTCGTCAGTGTTGTGAACGTGGGTAGTTCTTTGTGGTGAAAAAGCTTTGATTGAGCTCGTTGAAAAAGTGAAAGGGCCCCTTTTTCGATTAGTGATTTGAAATCACCTGGTGATGCATTTTGCTTGTCTACGTTTTCCATTTTTTTGGAGGTGATAAAGCTCAGCTTATTTGTGGTGGCCAGTGCCAGGGCAGTTGACTGCAGTGTAACTTTCTATCAAGGTGCAAATGTTTTTTACATAGGACTTCTCTTGTTTGACTTGTCTGGATTCTAAAAAGAAGAATTCCACAATGTTTGATATTTTGCTCTGACGTCAAGTTTTTTTTTTGTCTGACTCACACGAAATTCGCACACGATGTGTAGATTGGGAAGTCCTGGAACCCTATTGTTTTTGGTCATGATCGGATTCAAAATGGCGGACGTGGTAGCTATTTTGTTTCCGGTTTCAGATTCAAATGCTCATAGAGGCCGCATTTTTCGACGTACAGGGCTGAAAATTGGTACGATTATTATAGCACACAATCACTACAATTGCGATGTAAAATGTTAACTTCCGGTCAAAGATGGCGGAAATATTGGCAATGGCGCGTGCGCACCTCGATATCTGGCCGAAAACGTTTTCTTCTGTGGAGAGCGCATTGGCGAACCAATCATTTTCAAACTTGTCACTTGCTTGTTTCTTTTGACTGGCTATTATAAAATTTTGTCTAACCGGAAGTCACTTTCAAGATCGCGGCTCTGGCGTATTTTCACCCATTTTTTGATTGTTTTGCAGTGGCATGTTGAACGGGAAGAGCAAATGACGTGAATTTTTGCATGTGGATTCCTTGAAGTAGGCTCTTTCAAAAGTTCTGTAATAAGGTTTTTCTCAGACTTGCCGTTTCTGAGTTATTTGAGGTTTAAATTTCAAACAATTGCAAAATTTTTAGAAAAATTTTATGAATTTTTTAAAACTATGTTAGGAGATAGAGTTTTGAACGGGCTTTCAGAAAATATTTTCCATTTTTCACTAGGACGTCTACTTTTGTAATTATTCAATATTTTCTGATGGCGCTGTTCCTTTGTTGACCGGTCTTGCTGCACTGATGGTTCAGCGTCTGTTGAACAAGGCAGTAGCCTATTTCTTACTGATTTCTGACATCTTCGCTAGTCATGTAAATGTTATCATGTTATTCATAATCACCGCCTTCATCATCATGATCGTCGTCGTCGTCGTCGTCCTCCCCATAGTTGTCTTTTAGGTTTATTTCGCCAAGTGTCGCTCTTCCGAGCGCTCTTGGTTTTTACTTTGTTGAGATCACGTTTTTTCTGGTTTCTCACGTGAACTGACATTTGGATTTTTTTCAGTCTTCAATCCTTCAGGCTTAGCATACATTTTGTCTTAATTCTCAACCTGTTTTAATTGTATTTTTTTCACGTATATTTCATTGTTGTTTTATTACTTTATTGTATTATATTACTGTTTTTCTTGTTGAGGGCCCTCTTGGAAAGCAGTGCTATCACTGAAGAGGCCACCCTCATTTTTAATATCAAAATAATAAAAATAATAAATAGTAAATACAATATTGTTGCCGTCTAAAATTTCATTTGACTTAATTTTGATTTAACACTGTGTTTATTTAAATTACCAAAGCCAGATTTTTTTTCATGTGTTCATGGGTCATGTATTTGCAAAAACTCTTCCATATGAGATCCAATTTTATGAGAATGATTTGCTAGATAAGTACAACTTAGTGAAATTTTGATAACTTACATGTTCATGGTTTTTGCCAGTTTAAACAGTTACTTCTTGAGATATTGAGCTCTGATCTTCACACTGGATATTCATTTGGCATTCAATAATTTAGTAGAACTCGCCTGTTACA
Organism: Phoronis australis; assembly: GCA_002633005.1. Lineage (NCBI taxonomy): Eukaryota > Metazoa > Phoronida > Phoronidae > Phoronis > Phoronis australis. Next base: position 13,044 of record NMRA01000989.1, on the reverse strand, counting down.
TTTTTTCGAAGTTTCTATAAAAAATAGGCAGTTAAAACAAAGTTATGCTGAGTGAAAGTTTGAAATAAAAGATTATTACAAACTTATGTTGTAATACTGCTTTTCTTTCTGTTTAGCTGGCTAAAATAAACAAAATCGAATGAAGTAAAATGGGTCTCATACCATGATAGGATTCTGTTTAACTTACTAACTCAAGTCACTGAGTTGTTGATAGTTTTGATGTTCTTACTTGTACTGAGGAAATTGTGTCAATATAAGTAGATAACTCTACAAGAGTCTTTGAATCACAAGTGGTTCTTTTATTTCTTCAACAATACTGAATCACGTCTAACATACGGTAGGTATCTGTAATGAAACAAGAAACACAGTTTAACAAACAGTAATATAGAATAAATGGATATTCTCTAGTAAGCAATATTAGGAGAGCTGTTTTATAGGTTAAAAGGTCTAAATCAATTTTCGTTTTTAGCCAGAAAAACGCTCAAATACATTACAAATAAAAATCATTTGGACAACACATGTGCATTACTTTTCATGTCATTCGGAACTTACCAAATATTTAATTACCATTCTGTCTGTGTTTGTTTAATGTAACACATGTGTGGCTGGATTGTGGTTACCTGTTTGTGTTCAGAATGATTCCAAGTATATGCTCACCATATGTCCATTTTAGTTGATCTGTCTCCATACCACATGGTCTCAGCTCCAAGTAAGCATTGATGACAGATTGTAATTTATCACTTACCAGTATGGGCTGGGCTGCAGCTGAGTTATTGGTCAATGTACTATTTAGGCTGCCAACTTTCAAATTTTCATATGCCAAATGCACGTTGTGCTCAACTATTTAGAGTAATTTTCTACATATTTTGCACAGAAATAATTACCTTAATGGTCATTTTCCCATTTTTAAAAGGCCGTTCAGATTATGTTTTGGCAAATTATTGAAGTTTCAACAAATGTTGTTTTATGACATGTAAACACTACAATCCATGCTTACAATTGACTATAAAGTTCTGAATTGACAAAACTGGAAAAAATTAACAAAATGACAATTCACTTGTAGACCATGCATCATGCATATGTAAGTGAAGTTTTAATAAATGGGATATTGTCTTATTCCGTTCTTATTCTTTTTGTGGAGAAATTTAACAAAATGGAATTTCACTTGTTGGCTAGTTCGCGAACTAAATATGTGAAGGATTGCCAGTTAGTGGGATATTTTCTCATTTCTTTATTTCATCTGTAGTATTCCTTGCAGACTTTAAAAGGCCTTATGATGTCACTGTGGAAGTTTTTTAAGTGTATACGCTTGCAGTTAAATGAGGTTCACCCGGGTCCTTTGGGTATCACTGTCATATTTTCTTGATATGCCAAGCAGATAGTTAACTAATGCACTATTGAGTGATTATTGAAGAAATTCTGATACAAATGAATGCATTTGTTAGAAGTTTGTGTGAAGCTTTTTGAATGACTTTGTATAAAGTACTAGTTACTTGTTAAAAATTAATTTTTCATTTTTTTATCTTACATTATTGTAATAGCCCGTAATTTCTCAAAACATTGTCTGATGTTAGCTATCATCTTAGATCTTGAAAATGATAACGCTTTTATTTGAGATCTTGAAAATGATAACACTTGTATTTGGTGCAACTTTTCTTGTATTGTTACATTCTGTCAGAAAGTGGTGAGATTTCACCATATGTTTTACTAGAGGAACACTTTCTAAGCTCAGTAAATGTATTTAACAAGTATACTGTATCATTCATACGTAACCCCAAAAACAGGTCATTAGTATATCTGAAGCATTTTTAGTATGGGATTTACCTACCACCTTAATACTGGAAGTAGATACTGGTAACTGATACCACCATGTTTACCAAAGTGCACTGCACCAGTTGTACAGTAAATCACACAGTCTTGGCTATCAGTAGTGGCCTGTTTTCTTGTGCACTGAAATAGGATTTCTGGGAAGTTAGAATGGTCCATGTCTTTAACCAGAAATTAGGATTGGAACTTACCGTAATCGTTCGGGTTAACACCCTGGGCGGTTAAATTGGCGAATCCAAAAAATCGGGGGAGGGCGGTTTTAACCGAACAGTGGGCGGTTAACCGAACAGTGGGCGGTTAAATCGTAAATCCACCTAAAGTAGGGGATGGGGGGTTAACCGAACATGGGCGCTTATTACGACAGGCAACCGCCCTGGGCGGTTAATCTTACCTGGCGATCTAAATCCCGACACGACAATCATACTCGGAACGCGTAGCCCTTTTCAAAGAGCTTTATCGTCACGTCGCCAAATGACTGTGAAAACATCATAACAGTGGATGATCCCAATAAAGGTTCTCTTGCCCTCAGATTAGTCATTCACTATTAAATTTACAAAATTGCTGAGTAATAGCC
>NMRA01000988.1:42663-77399 GCA_002633005.1 Phoronis australis | reverse complement strand
TCAGAAAGTATGAACGCAACGGAATAAAGACCGTGAAAAATGAAAAGTGTCGTGTATTCAACAAATTCTGTATAATGTCTTACAAACAAGAGGTTTTTATTTAGTAGATAAGAGGTTTTAATCTAGTAAATAAGAGATTTTAGTCTAGAAAATAAATATCCGTTCGTCATCACGAAACGAAAAGCATTCCAAAAACTCGAGGATAGAATAAAGTTTTCAGACATACCTTCATCTTCAAATTGTTGTTCTGCGCCCTGTATCGGTTTTCATGACAATGAAATGAAAACAGGAATAAGTTTTACAAAGTTTTAGGCTAATGACCAGTCCATGAACCCGCATCTACTTAACTTGAAATGTCGCACAGGGAAAGTGATCTGCCTTCACAATACCAAAACCCGTATAGGTGCACGTGCAGGGCCATGCTTCTCTATGTAAATTTTCGCCAAAACCCGAAGTTAAGTGCTTGGCTCAAGGGTGCATGCTCTTAAAAGGGCATGCGCCTTTGCGACAAGCACTTGAGGAAAAAACGAGTTGCAAGTTTGGAGATGACATGTGAACAAATGTTGAGTTGTTCGTTACAAAATGGTGATACTGACTTAAAGCAGGAAGAGATAGCAATAAGAGTGGAAAATCCTCAAAACATGCAAGAACATTCGTCTGCTCTTTTAAGTGAAGTTTAGAGCAATTGCACCGATGTTCAATACACATATGACAAGAGTATTTTCAAAAATGCATAATTTCAGATTCAGGGATATGAGCTTAAATATGGCCGTATACAGTATTCGAATGTGTTCCCGCTGAGATGTCATAGAGTTTCAATAGTCATTTCGGAATCAAATCGAACCCTATCAGTATACACAAATCGAGCATAATGTGAAGACCGCCTTCATTATTATTGACTAACTGGTGGTTCGAAAAAATGCTAATAGTTATAAAATAGTCAAAAGAGATCTAATTTGGTCCTTCCGCGTACATGTAAAATATTCAGTGGCGTTATTTTGACAAGGTAACTTAGACGCTAAAGCTCTTTACTTGTTTCAAGTCGCCGAAGCTGTCTTCATCCTTGCTTTCCTCTGATTCGTCCAAAGTTTTGGGTACAGTTTCATTAGAACGATTCATATCTGTAAAGATCAAAGAACCAGTAAAACCACGCAAGATAAACACTTGTTTCGTTTATGATTTGCTTCAACTTATTGCAATACGTTCTTCAAGGTTTCGTGCTACATATGCGTAAGTGTGCGTTCTGACAAACGAACCGATGTTAATGGCAATTCAGGCCCACTTGCCTAAGAAAATGAGGCTACACTTTCGCTGACAAAATTTGCGTTAGGTCCTAAATTGGTGTCATCGGTGTTTGAGCAGAGAAATGTACTTTAAGTCTACCAAATCAAAGGCTTAATCTAGTAAATGAGAGATCTTAGTCTAGTAAATAAATATCCGTTTGTCATCATGAAACGAAGAGCATTCCAAAAACTCGAGGATAGAATAAAGTTTTCAGACATACCTTCATCTTCCAATTGTCGGTCTGCGCCCTGTATCGGTTTTCGTGACAATGAAATGAAAACAGGAACATTTTTCACAAAGTTTAAGTCTTATGACCAGTCCATGAACCCACATCTACTTAACTTGAAATGTCTCATAGGGGAACTGTTCTTGCGTTCACAATACCAAAACAGCTCGGTGTTTTTTCTTCTTCTTTTTCTTAAAATGATTCCAACGATTGTCTAACCATAGATTATAGACAATAGATTCGCAACTCCCAACAATTTCTTCCATACTATCGTAGAGATGAGGTACTCTTTTAACTTATCTGGTTCATTTTCCGGTTATTGTATTGTGACGAGAAATTCTCACATCTATTTTACTTTCCAATACAACGAAAACAAATTAATAATTTCGGCATTGAAACGCTACTCGAAATCTTAAAATAGTAGAACTGTTGGCATCCTGAGTACTTTTAGCAATGCTACTACCACCCGACCACACAACAACCGACCAAGATAGCAGACGATGTACTTGCCGGAAATGATATCAGATAATTGGGCCAGGCGTCGTTAGCGAATAATGACGTAACGTTGTAAGAAAGAGCACAGATTTCGTCCAGTGAAAGTATACGGAGTTGGCGGTCCATCTAATATAGTCTATGGTCTAACACAGATCTACAAACCCTAACCGCATAGGTTCACGTGTAGGACGATGCGTACCTGTAAATTTGCCCCCAAAGCCGAAATTAGTGCTTGGCTCAAGGGTGCATGCTCTTAAAAGGGCATGCGCCTTTGCGACATGCACTTGAGTAAAAAACAAGTTGCGAGATTGAAGATGACATGTGAACAAATGTTGATTTGTTCGTTACAAAATGGTGATACTGACTGAAAGCAATAAGAGTGGAAAAATCCACAAAACATGCAAAAACAATCGTCTGCTCTTTTAAATGAAACTTAGAGCAATTGCACCAATGTGCAACACACACATGACAACAGTATTTACAAAAATACATAATTTCAGATACAGGGGTATGAGTTTAAATATGGCCACATGCAGTATTGTTCTACTTCGAATGTGTTCCCGTTGAGATGTCAGAGAGTTTTAGTTATCATTTCACGATCAAATAAAACCCTATCAGTATACACAAATCGAGCACAATGTGTACACCGCTTTCAGTATTACTGACTAACTGGTGGTTCGAAAAAAATGCTACAGGTTATAAAATAGTTCAAAGTGATCAAACTCGGGTCCCTCCGCGTACATGTAAAAATTCAGTGGCTTTATTTTGACAAGGTAACATAGACGTTAAAGCTCATTACTTGTTTCAACTCATCGATGCAGTCTTCATTCTTGCTTTCCTCTGACTCGTCCAAAGTTTTGGGTACAGTTTCATTAGAACGATTCATATCTGTAAAGATCAAAGAACCAATAAAACCATGCAAGATAAATACTTGTTTCGTTTATGATTTGCTTCAACGTATTGCAATACGTTCTTCAAGGTTTCGTGCTACATATGCGTAAGTGTGCGTTCTGACAAACTAACCGATGTTAATGGCAATTCAGGCCCACTTGCCTAACAAAATGATGTTACACTTTCGCTGACGAAATAAGCTTTAGGTCCTTAATTGGTGTCATTGACGCTTAAACAGAGAAATGTGCTTAATGTCTTACAAACTGACTGTACTTCGGGAGCAACTTTTCTGTTATACAGAATTTGTTGAATACACGACACTTTTCATTTTTCACAGTCTTTATTCCGTTGCGTTCATACTTTCTGAANGAGGATAGAATAAAGTTTTCAAACATACCTTCATCTTCCAATTGTTGTTCTGCGCCCTGTATCGGTTTTCGTGACAATGAAATGAAAACAGGAATAAGTTTTACAAAGTTTTAGGCTTATGACCAGTCCATGAACCCACATCTACTTAACTTGAAATGTCGCACAGGGAAAGTGTTCTGCTTTCAAAATACCAAAACAGTTCGGTGTTTTGTTTTCTTTTTTTTTCTTAAAATGATTCCAACCATAATATAACACAGGTCTATAAACCTTACCCGCATAGGTGCACGTGCAGGACCATGCCTCTCTATGTAAATTTTCGCCAAAACCCGAAGTTAAGTGCTTGGCTCAAGGGTGCATGCTCTTAAAAGGGCATGCGCCTTTGCGACAAGCACTTGAGGAAAAAACGAGTTGCAAGTTTGGAGATGACATGCGAACAAATGTTGAGTTGTTCGTTACAAAATGGTGATACTGACTTAAAGCAGGAAGAGATAGCAATAAGAGTGGAAATTCTCAAACCATGCAAGAACATTCGTCTGCTCTTTTAAGTGACGTTTAGAGCAATTGCACCAATGTTCAATTCACATATGACAAATGTATTTTCAAAAATGCATAATTTCAGATACAGGGATATGAGCTTAAATATGGCCGTATACAGTATTGATGTACTTCGAATGTGTTTCCGCTGAGATGTCATAGAGTTTCAATAGTCATTTCGGAATCAAATCGAACCCTATCAGTATACACAAATCGAGCATAATATGAAGACCGCCTTCAGTATTCTTGACTAACTGGTGGTTCGTAAAAATGCTAATAGTTATAAAATAGTTAAAAGAGATCTAATTTGGGTCTTTCCGCGTACATGTAAAATATTCAGTGGCTTTATTTTGACAAGGTAACTTAGACGCTAAAGCTCTTTACTTGGTTCAACTCGCTGAAGCTGTCTTCATCCTTGCTTTCCTCTGATTCGTCCAAAGTTTTGGGTACAGTTTCATTAGAACGATTCATATCTGTAAAGATCAAAGAAGCAATAAAACCGTGCAAGATAAACACTTGTTTCGTTTATGATTTGCTTCAACTTATTGCAATACGTTCTTCAAGGTTTCGTGCTACATATGCGTAAGTGTGCGTTCTGACAAACGAACCGATGTTAATGGCAATTCAGGCCCACTTGCCTAAGAAAATGAGGCTACACTTTCGCTGACAAAATTTGCGTTAGATCCTAAATTGATGTCATCGGTATTTGAACAGAGAAATGTACTTTAAGTCTAGCACATCAAAGGCTTAATCTAGGAAATAAGTACCTGTTCGTCATCATGAGATGGTGTGCATTCCAAAATTTCAAGGATAAAATAAAGTTTTTCAGACATACCACTTGCCTAACAAAATGATGCTACACTTTCGCTGACGAAATAAGCTTTAGGTCCTTAATTGGTGTCATTGACGCTTAAACAGAGAAATGTGCTTAATGTCTTACAAACAAGAGGTTTTCATTTAGTAAATAAGAGGTTTTTTATCTAGTAAATAAAAGATTTTACTCTAGTAAATAAATATCCGTTCGTCATCACGAAACGAAGAGCATTCCAAAAGTTCGAGGATAGAATAAAGTTTTCAAACATACCTTCATCTTCCAATTGTTGTTCTGCGCCCTGTATCGGTTTTCGTGACAATGAAATGAAAACAGGAATAAGTTTTACAAAGTTTTAAACATATTGTCCAATGATCAGTGCAATAACCACCCCCATCTACTCATCTTGAATATCCGACCGAGAAACAAATACAAACCAGTTTGGTCTTTCGTGTACATATTATCTTGAAATAATTTCAATAACTGCTTTACCATAGATCAAACGAGCACGTACCTACAACCTTACCTCATACGCGAACTTGTACAAAAACGCATCTGTAAGTGAATCTGCACCAAAGGCCGAACTAAGTGCATGGGGCTTTGCGCCAAGCACTTGAGAAAAATCTACGTGCGTAAATGTGGGCTGTTCCGTTACAAAACGGTTGTGCTTATGCCTAAAGATCCGTTTCTTGTTTTGTATACCTCCCTAAATTCAACCTTATCTAAGAAATGTTTTAAACCCTACTTTGCACGAGTGTAAATTGTCGAGACATATTCCAAACAGTTGTAGTTTACAACAAGTTAAATACAGATACAAAAAAAATTTTGTCTTCATTTTTCCGCAACCTTACTCCTCGCCATTTAAAAAACATAGATGGTGGCAGTTCTCCTAGTTTTACGGTGGATAAATCACTAAAAAATTTGGAAATTGGTGGACTGTTTGCAAGGCAACAAGCAAAACCTAGGAACAGGTGTTTTGGAAACATGTATGGAGATAAACGAGATTGAAATCAAGTTCGAGGTGGCAGCACTGTCCGGCTTATACACGTGATTTTTTTTATTAACCCGTCATTTTTATGCACTAAATCGAAAAATCTGCTATTGAAGAAACAATGTCTTCATGTTCGTTATCTATCTGGCATCTAGGTCGGCGAATGAACCAAACATCCCAGGATATGAGCAGTTTGGCTGCTTTAATCATTTATTATATCTAACTGACACAAGGGTATCCGCCTTTTACCGATAATATCAGGCAAACTAAGAACAATCATGGTCTTCATAGCAGCTGTGTAAGAGACAAACCCAATGACAATCTACGTTCACTAAATAAATGTATAAATTACGAAGCGATTAGAAAAGTCGTCAGGGAGCTGAAAATTAAATCACTTGGGCAAGACGTAATTGCAAAGGAGTTCCACAAATTTGATTTTCTGATTGGTACACTCTTCAGGTGTACTGCCCAACGAGCGGTCCTACCTTTGCACAAGCAAGGTCACGAACGCAATCCAAAGAACACAAGGGACATCACTCCTAAATACTATTGGTAAAATTTCGCGACAATTCTTATTTCCCGACTGTCTCACGAACACAAAGTTGGTGTTTGGTCTTACTATGGAAAGAAATTTTAAAAATTGTTTTTACATAGGTGGGCATACAAACCAATGGGAATGGAGGGAGGGAGGCAGGGCGTCAGGGAGGCAGGGAGGTAAGGAAGTAGGGAGAGCAGCTAAAAACTAACAGCTGTTATTTGCTTGTCACCTTACAAGCAATCACCACTCCACTTGGTGGTGAAGTCTAAACAGATTAGAGCACAGCCAGTGCGTGAGTTAGTTGTCATCTAACTACCAAAAGCTGTCCCATCTCTTGGTGATACATGTATATAAAGCAGTCAAAGGATAACTGCTCCACCTTTTGCGAACAGAAGTAACGTGAACACTATGTAAGATTCTGACACCTTCGTCAAAACACTATTTTCATTCGATTGGTTTTGCGTGCTCTTGCGTGATTTCGCTTTTCTTGCAGGAAACTTGCTTCCATGAATTGCCGTAGTCAGGACAGCATGTAAAGGCAAATGTCGCCAGTCATAGAGGTGTAGGTGTTTCCTTGTGACCATGATACTCCTTGTTTGTCCTAACGCGCCATGTCCATCCAACAAGGCATATGCAATTGCACACTTTATAACAACAATTTAGGCTGAAAGTGACATGTTATTAACATTAATTAAGAGCACTTAATCCAGAATTCAAGAGCAGGAAACTTGCACAAGTGGTAACCAATCAGACAGAGAAATTTCTACCGAGTTTAGTGGAAGCCGTCTTATATGATGGGCCAAGTACACGACACGTTTGTCCCACTGAAATAAGTCTCCCGCAAAACATACCTGGCCAAAAAGAAGACTTTTCAACAGACAAATAAATATGCACTTATAGATACTGTATTATTATTGTTGTTGTTATTGTTGTTGTTATTATAATTATTATTATTGTTATTGTTATTGTTATTGTTGTTATTATAGAGTCTTTGAAATAACACCACCAGCACCCGGAAGTGCGACATGTTGGATGACAAGCAATGGCGGTGGTCAATGATAGAAGACTAGTTATTGCGAGTTGTTAGCTGCTTGTGATCGGCTTGCGTACGACCACTACTGACAATTATCGGAGACACAGACCCGTAAAAATTTCCTGCTTCGGAACGGGGAAAATCGAGACGGGGAACATAGATACAGGGGAACAAAGAGACGGGGCAAGGTGTTTTTGGAATCTGGATAAAGATTTTTTATTTTTTCACCAAGACTTATTTTTGTGAAATTTTAACTTAAATTACAATAAATATTCTTCGCCGTTTTTGAGACCCCAACCACCCTTATAAACAATACACCAATAGTTAAACAATTATAGCCAAAGCGTTGCAAGTGCAAAAGAAGTTTGACGCATTTCAACTGCGTGGACAATTCACAGTGAAGTAATTAGAAAAGCCCTTATATTTTATCGCAATATTCTGAAAAGTGCACATCGTTGTTTTTTATAACAGAGTTTATTAAAATCATAGTTAAATCTTCACCAATTACAAGGTAGCCGGTTGATCATGTTTTTCACTTCAGTTAAAGTCGCGATGTTGTCGGTGTTCGAATTGTAAGTTCTTGATCTCTCGGTAAATGACATCTGCGTAACTACATTCTGGTGAAAAATATTAACTCCCACAGAACAGTGGGTAAAAACATGTCTCACTCAATTTCTCAGTAAAATTGTGAAAGTAATTTATAGACAGTTTTAAACTCGTAACTAATGCTGCTGTAGTCCAAGCTGGCGGACGCGATCCCAACAAATGACCCAAATTTCGTCACAAAAATTGAAATAACTTTGTACTGCTTAAGCCGATTTAGATTTATTTATTATTTCGGTTTTGTGGCATGCATTATCTTTTCGAAGATATTGAAGAATTTCTTCAAAACGAAAAAAAAACAGTTCGACTGCCCTATTCAGAGACAACTCTTTGTTTTTTCCTTCTCGATGGTCAATAATTATTGGAAGATGATAGAACTACTTAACATCGCTATCAACCCCGCACTAGAAGCCACCTATAGCACAAAACTCACCACGACTATACTGATTAAATTCTGCGAGAATTCAGCTAAGAAATCAGTGGCGGACTTAGGGGGGAAAGGGGGCTAAGCCCCNCCCCCCCCCCCCCTAAAGCTCTTCCAGATTCCAAAATCCGGGCTAATACTCTGCCCTGGCCCCCTAACTCAAAATCATGGGCGCGGCCCAGGAACTGTGTCTTTGTTTCGCGCTACCACTACCGCACTGAATTGTTTGCCCTCCAACAAGACGGATGAACTAATTGATGACATATAAAAACACTCTGTACGGTACCCATGCATAAACGTATTTTCAACTCCCTGCATCTGATGCAGGTCAAAAATTCAACATTTGCATTGTTTACTGAAAGGCCAGATGTAGTTAAATTAATGATTCAAATCCTGATAAAACTGATAAGTTTCGTTGCACGGTGTTATTTTTATGTTTTAAAAACTAATACCATGTCATAATGAAACAACTGCTTTACGATTATTAGGAGATTTGTATCGAACACCCTTCATTAAGAGCCCTGACTTACATAATGCTGACCTACATGTATTTTAAGAATCAATGCACGAACAACAGAACTGCGAACGTTGTCCGACTTGTGCTTGTCCGACTTTTGGAAGTATTTTTGTATGTACTTGCCTGGTAATGTTGTCCAACTTCTTCTCTTGGTGGGGATCTCCAAAGTGACGCACCTAATCCTGTGCAATCATGAAAAACACCATTACTAGCTTGGACTATAAAAATATACCACAAACGTAAGAAGCCTAAAAATGACATAAAATATTGTCAGGAATATTACTAAAGGGATGGTAAGCAATATACAACTAAACAAGGAATTCTTGGGGGCTAAGTATGTTCATTGACATTGCTTTGCAAAATTTTAGCTGGAATCGCCAAGCTAATTTCATTTATATTTTCCTATTACGTCTACACAGTGATAAAAGCTGTAGATGTTTCATACGTTGGGGGATCATTTCTCAAAGTACGGTAAACACACCTGAATCCATCGACTGCGTACATGCCGAGTTGTATTTGATTAACTTCTCCTGAAAGGTAACATTAAATAATAAAAAAGAGTGTCACCGTAGACTGTAAATGCTTCGATGGCCCAAAGATCACATTGCGTGCTTCTTTTTTAATTATCTCAGGATATCGAGATCCCAGCTTAATTATCTCGGAATCTCGATTCTATCAACGAAGACTGTTTTCAAATGCCCACTGATCTTGACTAATAAATCGTGATTCTCACGACGAATACTCGAAGTAGTTTGGATAAAAACACGTTTCAAACTAAATTGAATGCACTTTTTTTTGGTGCGCCGTTTTCTGTTTTTTCCTCCTCCGACGAGCCCCCATAACTGCCACGGGCCTCGGTTGTGGGCTCTCCTGTCAAACCCCCTCCAACCGATGAAATGCCCATGGGCGTTTATTCGGAAAATTATGCCAAATAAACGCCCATGGGCGTTCATAATACTTCTGGTGTCATGTGTTCAGACACTGGGGTGTTTATTTGGAAATTTTACTCTTAAAAGCCCACTCAGCATCAACATTTTGTCACACATTCAGTTTTGTGGTGCATTTATCACTTATAAAAACGAGCAAGGGGTTGGTAAATCATGCATTTATTAACATAAAATTTAAAAACACTGTTTCAAGTAAAGAGTGTCAAAGTCAGCAAAACTATGACTTTCCGAATAAACACCTGGGTGTTTATTTGGTGTTGCTAAAACGTCTGAAAATTTTCATTTTCTGAATACACGCCCATGGGCTTATCCACGGAAATTCCCGGTCCTAATACAGCACTCCAACAGTTTTACTTAAGTGAACCTTTCAATCCTACTCCTGAAGACCTCATACTTCTTAGCAATGACACTGTGATGGGCATATCACTTTATCAAATAATTGAAATGGCAGTTGCACTGGAAATGTTTCAACATTTTACGCAATAAGACAAATAACTCAACTTTCAATGTTTGTAAAAGCACAAGCGATCCTGTCTGGTCTCAACGTAGATGAGTAAGTGACAATATTAACAAAAACAACGATAATTTTCAACTTCAACATGTTCCGATGTCTTAAACATTATCATCAGGACAAGTAATAAGGCCTTTTACAATCTTGACTCACACAGTCAGTAGAGCTATTAGGAAGCATCATAGCAACAAAATATCAATGACAACGCTCATGCTAAGAACTCCCATCTGTCAACACTTCAGATAAAATGACCTGAGAAATGGACAGAACTTAGATTTATCACGCCACAACAGATTTACGTGCCTGAGGTTCTTTCCGCTTAAAACTGCAGTACTATTAGTTTTTCTGGCTAAAAACAAAAATTAAATTCCGCCTCTTACTGTTATGAAATTGGTCTTATATGATAGGCCTTGTTTTCTGTTACCAAGAATATTCCGTTTGGATAGAGATAAAACTGGTAGATATCTTTTCAACTTAGGGCTGTTGCTCAGATATCGCTTTGGTATCATTGTTAGCGTTAGGCACCTTCGTTGTTTGTTGTCAAGACTAGGTTTCGCACGTCGTAATAATTATTCAGAAATTGACGAAGTGATTGGTTTCATAGACAGAAAAATATCGTTGATAGTGCAGAAATGTGGTTATACCGTGAACGTTCGGGTTAACGCCCTGGGCGTTTAAATTGGCGAACCCAAAAATTCGGGGTGGGCGGTTAACCAGACATGGGCGCTTAAACGTGAAATTTCAAGAAATCGCGGGTGGGGGGTTAACCGAACATAGGCGTTTATTACGACAGACAAACGGGTTGGGCGGTTAATCTTACCTCATGATTCCAGTCCCCACACGTAGTTGGAACGCGTAGCACTTTTCAGAGCTAAGTGACGGTAAAAATGTTGTAAGAGCGGATAATCCTAACAAACGTTCTGTTGCCTTCAGATTAATCATTTCAGCTAAATTTACAAAATTACTGAGTAATAGCCCGTGCGGTCTTGCTGAGCTGTACCCGTATAGCGCAGACGACCAGTGACTATGCAGCGCTCCACTTGGATTGCAACTATCTTCACGTGGTGACAGTGCCAAGTGCGCGCGTGCAAGCTTCACGCGCTACATAGGTCAAAGCAGAGTCATGTGTTAGCTGTCATGTTCTTAGTTAGAGAGCAGTTTTAAATTATTTGTAATTAAAGTTTGAGAAACTAATTCAGGTGTTTTTTTGTGTTTGTGTCAGGAATCGGATTTAGTGAACCTTAACTCGCTGCGTAGGAGAGTGGTGGCGCTGTTGCAAACGATATTAACCAGGTGGCGCTGGTAAAACTTCCGGGAAGTCGTACGCACGGAAAAGAATAGGAGACGCACGAGACGCGGGACGCAAGAAGAAATCACAATTTTGTTTGTCAGGAATATTGACCAGTGGATTTCTGGTGTGAAAAGGACAGTCAACTCAGCCGTTATGAAATAAAAAGGCTTTAAAACTGTTCTACGTATTTTATCTTCTTATTCTTATTCTTATTCTTATTCTTATTCTTCCTTTTCATTTTGTTATTACTCTTACATTCACTCATTTAGAACAATAATATTCATTTTGATTGATACGATAGTTAAGGGATTTATATTGATTATATTTTTTTACCCAAATTGCACTAGGATTACCTGAAACGGGTCAAGGAGTGCATTTTGTCAAAATGCTTCTACAGTTTTTTAGATAGACTCTTCGAATTCGAATTTTGTTATCAAGTAGGCACTAGAGATCTGCATCCAAAATTTATTTGGAATTGCAATCGGATCAAGGGAACCGAGTTTCCAGGTCAAAGGTCATTAAGTGCAAAATTGATTTTTGAGCTAGAACTTTCTTAATCATGTATATGGTTACCATTCAAAAAGGAAGTTCAGTTACAAGCTTTGGGTTCATTAGGTGCAACTTTGGGGTCACTAAGTGAAGTTTTCTGTTAAATGTAAGACATTTTCAATCAGCGTGTACATAAATGATGCATTAGGGAGAGCATTTATATTCATGGTGGTTAAACCAGTGTCGATCAAATTCTATTGATCACATGATATTAACTCAAAATGCACCGGATTGACCCAAAATGGGTCAAGGGATGCATTCCATCAAATTGCTTCTTCTCCTGCAGGTTTGTAGATAGACTTTCCAAATTTTGATAACAAGCAATCACTACAGATCTGAATGCGAAGTTTACGTTAAATTTAAATCCGATCAAGGGCACCGAATTCCCGGGCAAAGGTCATTAAGTGCAAAAGTGATTTTTGAGCTAGACCTTACATAATCATGCATTTAGTTTTCGATTGTAAAGAAAATTCAGTCACGAACTTCGAGGTCATTAGGTGCAACATTGTGTACATTAGGTGCAGTTTTAAGTTGATATTCTTACTCTCACTCTTGCTCTTTCATAGTTACCAGGGACATCTCTCTCTTTCACGCAAAGGATGAGACTTCTATGCAATGTAATGCCCCTATATTTCACTATGCACATGCATCCACAACGTGCAGAGTTGTAAGTGCGTATACGCAATTGCGTTATAAAATCATATTCCATATTGCACCGGAAGAGGTCGTTTGGTGTAAAAGTCATATAATTTTCAAAATCCTACTCCTCTTTCAGTTTTAAAGCTATCTTTTTCGAATTCGGTGCACTGGTATAAGTCAACATGACAATTTAAAACATTACTTTTCTAAGTAATCGGGTCATCCCATCAGGTGAAATAGGTCAAAGGTCATTATGTGCAAACTAAAATTTTGAGCTGGACACTTATAATTGACATGACTGATTGGCACAGGTAAATCAAATCGGAATCCAAAGTTTCATGTCATTTAGTGCAAACATGGGGTCATTATGTGCATTTTTCTTCTGAAAATTTGACCTTTTCAACCAGCAAGTATTCTGATGTTTCGAACGTTAGGCAACTGTGATTCACACTTTCCATGGACTTTGCAATAATTTTCCTGAAGATGCTTAAAATGCACCGGTTAAGGTCAATTAGTGCAAAGGTTATGTAACATTCAAAATGTTATATCTCTTACGTTTTTCAAGGAATTCTTTTCAATTTCAGAACACTGGTGTAATTCAACATGCCAATTGAATACCATACTTTTCTTCGCAATAGGCCTAACCAATCAGAAAAAATAGGTCAAAGGTCATTCAGTGCAAACAAAAATTTTGAGCTAGAGATTTCAAAATTACATATCTGTTTACTAGGTGCGATTGAGTTTGAATTCTAAATTTTGAGGTCATTTGGTGCACCCCTGGAGTCATTAGGTGCATTTTTCTTCTGAAAGTTTGACCAAATCATTCATCTTGTATTCTGAAGTGCTTAAAGTAAGACATGAGATTTTTAGCATTAATCACACTTTTAATCGAGTTAACAATTACTCCCTTATCGGAGCTCATAATCCACCGGAAGTGGTCAATTAGTGGAAAGGTCTTCAAAAAATTAATATGTAATTTCTCCTACTATTTTAAAGAATTCCTTTTCATATTGGTAAACGGGATGCTGTCAGTAACTTCCCATGATAATTCCAGTAACACGCACGCGCAGAGACCGTTATTGTCACGCTGTGACAATAATCTTTCTAGTTCTTATTCTTCTTATTACTCTGCGAGTGTAAGCGCAGAGTACTGTTGTTCCTGGGTTTTCTTCAATTTTATTCTTATTCTTCTTATTCTTCTTATTACTCTGCGCGTGTAAGCGCAGAGTACTGTTGTTCCTGGGTTTTCTTCAATTTTATTCTTATTAATCGGGTCATCCACTCAGGTGAAATAGGTCAAAGGTCGATAGGTACAAACTAAAATTTTGAGCTAGACACTTCCAATTGGCAGGACTGATTGCCACAGGTAAATCAAATCGGAATTCAAAGTTTCAGGTCATTTGGTGCAAACATGGGGTCATTAGGTGCATTTTTCTCCTGAAAATTTTACCTTTTCTATTAGCAAGTATTCCGATGTGTCAACCGTTAGACAACTGTGATTCTCAGCATAAAACACATTTTCCATGGGCTTTGCAATGATTCTCCTAAAGATGTTTAAAATACACCGGATAAGGTCAATTAGTGCAAAGGTCATGTAACGTTCAAAATGTTATATCTCTTACGTTTTTCAAGGAATTCTTTTCAATTTCAGCACACTGGTGTAAGTCAAAATGCCAATACAATACCCTACTTTACTTCGCAATAGGCCTAACCAATCAGACAAAATAGGTCAAAGGTCATTGAGTGCAAACTAAAATATTGAGCTACAGACTTCAGAATTACGTATCTGTTTACTAAGTGTGATTGAGTATGAATTCTAAATTTTCAGGTCATTTGGTGCACCTATGGGGTCATTAGGTGCATTCTTCTTCTGAAAGCTTGACCACTTCATTCATCTTGTATTCTGAAGTGCTTAAAGTAAAACATCTGTTATTATTAGCATTAACCACACTTTTAATCGAGTTAACAATTAGTCCCTCATCGGGGCTCATAATGCACCTGAAGAGGTCAATTAGTGGAAAGTTCATAAAAAATTAATATGTAATTTCTCCTACAATTTTAGAGAATTCCTTTTCATATTGGTAAACGGGTTGCTGTCAGTAACTCCCCATAATAATTCCAGTAATACGCATGCGCAGAGTCCGTTATTGTCACGCCGTGACAATAATCTTTCTAGTTCTTCTTATTCTTATTCTTATTTTTCTTATTCTTCTTCCGACCAACTTTGACACTTAATAACTCCGAAATGGATGCAGGTACGGTCTTTAAAATTCAGATTATAACTTTTGACAGTATATAAATTTTGATTGGTTATATAATCATATTCCATATTGCACCGGAAGGGGTCGTTTGGTACAAAGGTCGTATAATTTTCAAAATGCTACTCCTCCTTCAGTTTTAAAGCTATCTTTTTCAAATTCGGTGCACAGGTTTAAGTCAACATTACAATTTAAAAAATTACTTTTCTAAGTAATCGGGTCATCCAATCAGGTTAAACAGGTCAAAGGTCATTAGGTGCAAACTAAAATATTGAGCTAGTCACTTCAAATTCACAGGTCTGATTGGCACTGGTAATTCAATTTGGAACCCAAAGTTTCAGGTCATTTAGTGCGAACATGGGGTCAATAGGTGCATTTTTCTTCTGAAAATTTGACATATTCATTCTCCAAGTATACTGATGTGTCAACCGTTAGACAACTGTGATTCTCAGCATTAAACACATTCTTCATAAGCTTTGTAAGAATTCTCCTAAAGACGTGTATAATGCACCGGATAGGGTCAATTAGTGCAAAGGTCATCTAACGTTCAAAATGTTATATCTCTTACGTTTTTCAAGGAATTCGTTTCAATTTCAGCACACTAGTGTAAGTCAGCATCCAATTGAGCAACCTGCTTAACTACGCAAAGACCTAACCAATCAGAAAAAACAGATCAAAGGTCATTGAGTGCAAAATTAAAATTTTGAGTTAGAGACTTCAAAATTACATATCTGTTTACTTAATGCGATTGAGTTTGAATTCTAAATTTTCAGGTCATTTGGTGCACCCATTGGGTCATTAGGTGCATTTTTCTTCTGAAGCTTTGACCAATTCATTCATTTTGTATTCTGAAGAGTTTAAAGTAAAACATATGTGATTCTTAGCATTAACCACACTTTTAATCGAGTTTACAATTATTCCCTCATCCGGACTCAAAATGCACCGAAAGAGGTCAATTAGTGGAAAGGTCATCAAAATATTAACATGTAATTTTTCCTACAATTGTAAGGAATTCCTTTTGAAATTGGTAAACGGGTTGCTGTCAGTAACTTTCATAACAATTCTTTTAATACGCACGCGAAGAGTCCATTATTGTCACGCCGTGACAATAATCTTTCTAGTTCTTATTCTTCTTTCGACCAACTTTGAGGCTTAATAACTTCAAATTGGGTGCAGGTACGTTTTTTAAATTCAGCACATGATTTTTGACAGTACATAAATTTTGATTCGTTATATAATCATATTCCATATTGAACCAGAAGAGGTCGTTTGGTGCCGAGGTCTTATAATTTTCAAAATGCTACCCCTCCTTCAGTTTTACAGCTATCTTTTTCAAATTCGGTGCAAAGGTTTAAGTCAACATGACAGTTTAAAAAATTACTTTTCTAAGTAATTGAATCAACCAATCAGATATAACAGGTCAAATATCATTAGGTGCAAACTAAAATTTTGAGCTAGACACTTCAAATTTACAAGTCTGATTGGTACGTCAATTCGAAATGCAATGTTTCAGTTCATTTAGTGCAACCGTTGGGTAATTAGTTGCATTTTTCTTCAGAAAATTAATCGTTTTCATACACCAAGTAATCTGATATGTCAATCTTTAGACAACTGTGATTCTCAGCATTAAGCATACTTTTCACGGGCTTTGCAATAATTCTCTAAAAGATGCTTATAATGCACCGGTTAGGGCCAATTAGTGCAAAGGTCATCTAACGTTCAAAATGTTATATCTCCCACATTTTCCAAGGAATTCTTTTCAATTTCAGCACACTGGTGTTAGTCAACATGCCAATTGAACACCCTACTTTACTACGCAATAGGCTTAACCAATCAGAAAAAAATATGTCGATGGTCATTGAGTGCAAACTAAAATTTTGAGCTAGAGACTTCAATATTACATATCTGTTTACTAAATGCGAGCGAGTTTGAAGTCTAAATTTTCAGGACATTCGGTGCACCCATGCGGTCATGAGGTGCATTTTTCTTCTGAAAGTTTTACCAATTCAATCATCTTGTATTCTGGAGTGCTTTAAGTAAAACATCTGTGATTTTTAGCATCAACAACACTTTCAATTGAGTTTAGAATATTTCCCTCATCGGGGCTCATAATGCACCGGAAGAGGTCAATTAGTGGAAAGATCATCAAAATATTACCAAGTAATTTGTCCTACAGTTTTAAAGAATTCCTTCTGTTATTGGTAAATGGGTTACTGTCAATTTATTCCCATTACAATCCCAGTAATATGCAAGAGCAGAGTCCATTATTGTCACGCCGTCACAATAATCTTTCTAGTTCTTATTACTCTGTGTGTGCAAGCGCAGAGCTTTACTGTTCTACGTATTTTATCTTCTTATTACTCTTCGCGTGCAAGCGCAGAGTACTGCTGCTGCTGGGTTTTCTTCAATTTTATTCTTATTCTTAGTCTTCTTACTCTTCTTCCGACCAAATTTGAAACTTAATAACTCCAAAGTGGTTGCACTTATGATCTTCAAATTTAACCTATGATTTTAGGCAGTACATAAATTTTGATTCATTATATAATCATATTCCATTATGCACCGGAAGAGGTCATTTGGTGCAAAGGTCATATAATTTTCAAAATGCTACTTCTTCATTTTTAAAGCTATTCTTTTCAAATTCGATGCACAGATATAAGTCAATAAGGCATTTTAAAAAATTACTTTTCTAAGTAATCTGGTCATCCAATCAGGTTAAACAGGTCAAAGGTCATTAGGTGCAAACTAATATTTTTAAGCTAGACACTTCAAATTCACAGGTCTGATTGGCACTGGTAATTCAATTCGGAATCCAAAGTTTCAGGTCACGTAGTGCAAACATGGGGTCATTAGGTGCATTTTTCTTCTGAAAATTTGACCTTTTCATTCACCAAGTATACTGATGTGTCAACTGTTAGACAAGTGTGATTCTCAGCATGAAACACATTTTTCATGGGCTTTGCAATAATTCTCCTCAAAACGCTTATCATGCACCGGATAGGGTCAATTAGTGCAAAGGTCATCTAACGTTCAAAATGTTGTATCTCATGTTTTTCAAGTAATTCTTTTCAATTTCAGCACACTGGGGTAAGTCAACGTGCCAGTTGAACACCCTACTTTACTACGCAAAAGGTCTAACCCATCATAAATAGTAGGTCAAAGGTCATTAGGTGCAAACTGAAATTTTGAGCTAGACACTTCAAATTCACAAATCTGATTGGTACGTCTAATTCAATTTGAGATCCGAAGTTTCAGGTCATTTAGTGCAACGATGGGGTCATGAGGTTTATTTTTCTTCTGAAAATTTGTCCTTTTCATTCACCGGGTAGTCTGATATGCCAACCGTTAGACAACTGTGATTCTTAGCATTAAATATACTTTTCACGAATTTTGCAATAGTTCTACTAAAAGGGCTTGTAATGCACTGGATAGTGTCAATTAGTGCAAAGGTCATCTAATTTTGAAAGTTTTAGTTCTTCTACATTTTTCAAGGAAGTCTTTTCAATTCCAACAAATTGGTGAAAACCTACATACCAATGAAATACCCTACTTAACTAAGCAATAGTCTCATTCAATCTGAGAAAATAGGTCAAAGGTCTTTGAGTGCAAACTAAAATTTTGATCTAGACACTTTCAATTCACAAGTCTGATTGGTACGTCTAATTCAATTTGAAATACGAAGTTTCAGGTCATTTAGTGCAACCATGGATTCATTAGGTGCATTTTTCTTCTGAAATTTTTTCCTATTGATTCACCAAGTATTCTGATGTGTCAACCGTTAGACAACTGTGATTCTCCGCATAAAACACACTTTTCACGGGCTTTGCAATGATGTAAACGGACATGCCATTTGAATACCCTTATTTCTAAGCAATAGGCCCATCCAATCAGAACAAATAGGCCAAAGGTCATTAAGTGCAAACTAAAATATTGAGCTAGAGACTTCAAAATTACACATCTGTTTAGTAAATGCGATTCAGTTTGAATTCTGAAATTTCAGGCCATTCGGTGCACCCATGGGGTCATTAGATGCATTTTTCTTCTGAAAGTTTGACCAATTCTTTCATCTTGTATTCTGAAGTGCTTTAAGTTAGACATCTGTGATTCTTTAAAAGAATTCCTTTTCATATTAATAAACAGGTTGTTGTCAATGATTTTCCATAACAATTCCTGTAAGAGTCCATTATTGTCACGCCGTGACAATGAACTTTCTAGTTATTATTCTTCTTCTTCCTTCATTTTCAGATTGTTATTACTCTTACATTGATTCACTTACAACAATCATATCAACTGTGATAGTTAAGGGATTTTTATTGATTATATTTTTTGACCCAAAACGCACCGGAATGACCTTAAACAGGTCAAGGAGTGCATTCCGTCAAAATGCTTCTTATTCTACAGGTTTTTATGTAGACTTTTTGAATTTTGTTAACGTGTAGAGACTAAAGACGTGCATCAAAAATTTACACGGATTTCAAATCGGACCAAGGGAACTGAGTTTCTGGGTCAAAGGCTATTAAGTGCAAAAGTGATTTTTGAGCTAGACCTTTCTTATTCTTGCATGTAGCTTACAATCACAAAAGAAGTTCAATCACAAACTTTGGGGTCATTAAAGGCAACTTTGGTGTAATTAAGTGGACTTTTCTCTTAAATTTCAGACTTTTTCAATCTGCTCGTTCTTACATTATTCATTATCGAGAGGGTTCATATTCATGGTGGTTCAAGCAATTGGCAATCTAATTCTATTGATCACTTGGATTTGACTCAAAATGCACCGGAATGACCCAAAACGGATCAAAGAGTTCATTCCGTCAAATTGCTTCTTCTTCTACATTTTTAGATAGACTCTACGAATTTTGATAACAAGCAGATACTAGAGAAGTGCACCCAAAATTTACGTGGAATTTAAATCGGATCAGGGGAATCGAGTTTCCGGGTCAATGGTCATTAAGTGCAAAAGTGATTTTTGAGCTAGAGCTTACATAATCGGGTATATACTTCTCATTCGTAAAGGAAATTCAGTTAGAAACTTTAGGGTCATTAGATGGAACTGTGGGTTCATTTCGTGTAATTTTCCGTTGATATTCTTACTTTTCACTCTTGCTCTTTCACAGTTACCAGGGACATCGCTCTCTTTCACACAAAAGATGCAACTTTTATGCGATGTAATGCGCCTATACTTCACTGTGCATGTGCATACACCATGCGCATAGTTTAAGTGCGCATACGCAATTGCATTCTAGTTCTTATTCTTCTTCTTCCTTCCTTTTCATATTGTTATTACTCTTACATTCACTCATTTAGAGCAATAATATTCACTGTGATTGATGCGATAGTTAAGGTCTTGATATTGATTATATTTTTTGACCCAAAATGCTCTAGGATGACCTGAAACGTGTCAAGGAGTGAATTTTGTCAAAATGCTTCTTCTACAGTTTTTTAGATAGTGTCTTCGAATTTTGTTAACAAGTAGGCACTAGAGATCTGCATCCGAAATTTATTTGGAATTCCAATCGGATCAAGGGAACCGAGTTTCCGGGTCAAAGGTCATTAAGTGCAAAATTGATTTTTGAGCTAGACCTTTCATAATCATGAATACGATCAATATTCATAAAGCAAGTTCAGTCACAAACATCGGGGTCACTAAGTGCAGTTTTCTGTTAAATTTAAGACTTTTTAATCAGGTTGATGCAGTAGGGAGAGCGTCCATATTCATGGTGGTTCAACCAACTGCCGATCAAAGTCTTTTGATCACATTGATTTGACTCGAAATGCACCGGAATGACCCGAAACGAGTAAAGGAGTGCATTCCGTCAAATTGCTTCTTCTTCTTCTACGGGTTTTTGGAAAAACTCTTCCAATTTTATTAAAAGTTGGTACCAGATAAGTGCTTCGAAAACTTACTTTTATTTCCAAGCGGAATAAGGGAACCCAGTCTCCGGGTCAAAGGTCATTAAGTGCAAAAATGATTTTTGAGATAGACCTTTCATAATCATACATATGGTTACCATTCATAAATGAAGTTCAGTTACAAACTTTGGGTTCACTAGGCTCAACTTTGGGGTCATTAAGTGCAGTTTAAGACATTTTCAATCAGCTTGTACTTAAATGATGCATTAGGGAGAGCATTTATATTCATGGTGGTTCAACCAATTGCCGATCAAATTCTATTGATCACATAAATTTTACTCAAAATGCGCCGGATTGACCTGAAATGGGTTAAGGTATGCGTTCCATAAAATTGCTTCTTCTCCTACAGGGTTTTAGATAGACTCAACGAATTTTGATAACAAGTAATCACTACAGATCTGAATCCGAAATTTATGTGGAATTTAAATCGGATCAAGGGTATCGAGTTTACTTGTCAAAGGTAATTAAGTGCAAAAGTGATTTTTGAGCTAGACCTTACATAATCACGTATTTAGTTTTCATTCGTAAAGAAAATTCAGTCATAATTTTCGAGATCATTTGGTGCAACTGTGTGGTCATTAGGTGCAATTTTCCGTTTATATTCTTAGTCTTCACTCATTGCTCTTTCATAGTTACCAGGGACATTTCTCTCTTTCATACAAAGGATGCAACTTCTATGCAATGTAATGCCCCTATACTTCACAATGCACATGCATACATCACGCCCCGAGTTGTAAGTGCGTATACGCAATTGCGTTCTAGTTACTCTGCGCGTGCAAGCGCAGAGTTTTACTGTTCTACGTATTTTATCTTATTATTACTGTGCGCGTGCAAGCGCAGAGTTTTCCTGCTCTACGTATTTTATCTTCTTATTCTTCTTATTATTATTATTACTCTGCACGTTGAAGCGCAGAGTTTTACTGTTCTACGTATTTTATCTTCTTATTCTTCTTCTTCCTTCCTTTTCATATTGTTATTACTCCTGCATTCATTCATTTAGAACAATAATATTCACTGTGATTGATACGATAGTTAAGATATTTATATTGATTATATTTTTAACCCAATATGCACTAGGATGACCTGAAACGGTCAAGGAATGCATTTTGTCAAAATGCACTCCTTGACCATTTTAGGTCATTTGGAGCAACCATGTTGTCATTAGGTGCATTTTTCGACTGACCATTTGACATTTACATTCACCAATTATTGTGATGTGTCAACAGTTAGACAACTGTCATTCCCAGCATTAAACACACTTAACAAATGCTTTGCAGTTATTCTCCTGAAGATTCTTATAATGCACCAGATAATGTCAATTAGTGCAAAGGTCATCTAACGTTCAAAATGTTATATCTCCTACATTTTTCAAGGAATTATTTTCAAATTCAGCACACTGATGTAAGCCAACATGCCAATCGAAGACCATACTTTACTACGCAATAGGCCTAACAAATCAGAAATTTTGAGCTAGACTTCAAAATTATATATCTGTTTAATAAACGCGGTTGAGTTTGAATTCTAAGTTTTCAGGTCATTTGGTGCACTCATGGGGTCATTAGGTGCATTTTACTTCTGAAAGTTTGACCAATTCATTAATCTTGTTTTCTGAAGTGCTTAAAGTAAAATATCTGTGATTTTTAGAATTAACCACACTTTTAATCGAATTAACAATTATTCCCTCATCGGGGATCATAATGCACCGGAAGAGGTCAATTAGTGGAAAGGTCATCAGAATATTAATATGTA
Source organism: Phoronis australis (assembly GCA_002633005.1). Taxonomy (NCBI): domain Eukaryota; kingdom Metazoa; phylum Phoronida; family Phoronidae; genus Phoronis; species Phoronis australis. The sequence goes on along the minus strand of NMRA01000988.1, from coordinate 54,829 downwards.
ATTTCTCCTACAATTTTAAAGAATTCCTTTTCATATTGGTAAACGGGTTGCTGTCAGTAACTTCACATAATAATTCCAGTAATACGCACACGCAGAGTCCATTATTGTCACGACGTAACAATAATCTTTCTAGTTCTTAACTGCAAGTACTGACTGTGGAGGACGGTTTGGTATCGTAGTTTCTTCCAACGGTGTCTTAGCTTTCTGGTTTACATGTTTGGTCATGAAGTTGTCAAGATGTTGAAAGAATACTCGCACAAATTTAGAGGATTTTATATGCGGCACTGTTGTCATTTTTAAATGCATTATGAGACGGTCGACGGCTCGTAAACAATCGGTGACATCACAGAAAACATGATGATTTGCAAACAATATGACGGAAAAAAGCACTTGTCTCTTGAGCTCTTCATAATTGGAATTATGGTCCCACTGAAGAATGTTGTTGGTGCAAATATGAATAAACAAAATTATATACGAATAAACAAGAACCACGCAAAGAGTTGAAATGCGCCTACCGCGTGCCTTGCGTACAGCGCAGGTACAACGGATTATCCTTATCTTAAATGTTCCCACTAAAGGTAGCATAACTTGTAAATTCTAAGTAGCCTCTAGGGAGGGCAAAGCTACTTGCTAAATCACCAACGCTCTCCTGAACCGTAATTTGAATTAAGAAAACATACTTATATACACTCAGGAGTTCAAAGGGCGAGATGCCCACTACTAGGTCATTGGAATCTGTATTCTACCGGTGGTCTCGATGGCTTAGTGGACTGGCGCGTGTGCACGGATAGCAGAAGTTGCCAGGTTCTACCGAGTCCCGGTTGGGGCAGACTTAAATGTTACCTATAATTTCTTCATTCCTAATGCACTCGAATTTGGATTGTTCTTAAACCCTCTCAACCCCACACCCCACGACCCCCTCGAGCCACGACCCCCCCGACCGTCGATCCCCTCGACCCAGGGCCCACAACCCTTTCGTCCCAGTCTGCACAAGCTCGACTCGACCTGAACATAGAACAAGCGCTGACTCGCAGGACCAACGAGTCGGGCCGTGAGCTCAGCTGGCTTTTCCCCGTTGTTTTGCAATTAAGAGAGTCGATTCGGCAAGTTTCAAAACCAAAAGCAGAAATAAAACAACGCAACCAAATCAAAACAAATCAAAGACCTACTAACGTTACAAATGTCGTTCCCACAAAACTGTGATAGTCTGCTTTTCTGTGAATGGCATGTTAGGGCTTTTTCGGGGGAATGCGAGGAACCGACAAATAAGAAAATTTCTTCAGTAAATACAGTTTGAAAAATGAAATTGTTAACTAAAAAGTAGTTCAACATTACATGGAGAATGTTGTAAACAAGTATACAACAGAAAGCAAATAATAAAATGTGAAATTATGTCCAACCACGTTAACGTACTCTCTTCCTGAGTTTAGTGCTAGCCGCTCGTGGAACTATTTCCGTGACTGTGCGATAGTGCGCTCACAATTCCCAATTTCAGATCACGTTCATACGCCACTTTCCTTTCTTTTAACCACCAGACTTGAGCCGGAGCAGATTCACCTCTAGGTAAGTCTTACGTAATATGATTATGAAATGTGTAAAAAGCGAAAACATACATCTATTGCCACAGGTCATGGGTCGATGAGATCGTGGGGGGATATGGGTCGAGAGAGTCGTGGGTTGAGGGGTCGTGGGTCGAGAGGGTTTAGGGATGTGATGGGATGTACTCGAGTACATAATAACTTACATAGATGATATATTAGCCTTAGTTCGCAGTTTATAAGCCCAATATTAAAGTTCAAGTTTGAACTTGAAATTTCGTCGAGTTTCTACTTGAGTTTGTAGCACGAATATAAGGGTCTTCAAGTGCGAACTTGAACTAGAAACTCATATGCATAAGCTATGATGTATTCGAGCACAGCCTGATAACCACTTATCTTAAGCTCGCGCAAAAGGAGTAGTGAAATTGCCAAAATAATTTCGAGTTCATTTCGAGTACAAAGATAAGAGACCTGGCCCAGGTATTACACTGCATAAATGCCAGGTTTTCAAGCATGCAAGAAAATACATTACATTTAGTGCTATCAAGCATTCACCCGCATCGCTCGTTGACTTGCTAACGAAGGTTGCAGTCTGCGACAAACGAGGGCGCGTATTCAGTTCCTAGCTGGATGAAAACATTCTAAAGATAGACAAGTTCTCGCGGCCTGTTTATCAAATGCAGTATATTTTGTAACGGACGACCAGCTAAAGACATTTACCAAATTAGCTGGGGTTAATGAAATAAAAGACACGCTCGTTATCACGTAAATATTATCTTCTTAAAGACGCATAAAACGTGAAAAACTGAACAAATTGCATTGTTCAAAGTGGTTCTCTGCCACTGAATCAGAAGTCAAGCTGTTAAGCATGTATTTTTATGATTTTCAGGTGAAAATTTTGAATGTCAAAGAATTTTTCTTTAGTTTTAAATTTCAGAAAACGATCTGTCAACTGCTCATCATTCCGGTGCCTTTTTTCGACCCAGCAAAGCACGTCCCCTCACTTAGTGTGGCAAGACATAAAGCAGCGCATTTCGCTTATTATGGAAAATGTGACATTTGACCGTTGATGTAGACTTCTTTGAGCGCATACGCTCATCATGCGTGCATCCAGGGGGGACAAGTCCTAGAAAACGAGATAAAAATGTCCACTGAAAAGGCGCAAACGCACAATTTACAGCTCCGAATGTGGTGCCGTTTTTTTACTCCTCCCGCATTTTTTATTAGAAAAAGGTCCTGGTCCACATCGTCAGAAATTCGAGCACCCCCATATTAAAGGCTGAGTGCGCGCATGCCCCTATGTTCATATATTATTTATGGCGGAGAATTTGAAAACTACTGAGATGAAAAAGTTCATATGTTTCAAATATAGTGATTCTGGCAAATTTTTCTAGAAAGTATTACAATCTTGAAGGTGAACAACTTTTACGTTAGCATTCCCAAGATGTAGATGGAAGACATAGAACCACGAATACCGCAGCTCTATACATTACCACAGAGGGTTAAACACAACTTGAAGGAAAAGCGAAACAAAGCAAAGGCATGCAAGTAATGCAAGAAAAAACCGCGAGTGCATTGACGGCAGGTCTTCAAAATTTATCTACAGACTTAAGGCCGTGTGGGTAAATGCAACACACATTTTTCTAAAAGGAATCCTAAAATTGCAACGTAAATATGTATATGTAAAAAGAAGAGAATGAATGAAAATTCAACTGAAAATATTCATAAAATCGAGAATGATCCCTGGCAATCTCCATCTTCTCCTCTCACTTCATTGACTGAAGGATGAATACACGACCAGCTTTGACACCTTTATTTCAAACAGTCTTTTTGAAATATCACAGTTTATGGTGTCACAGAGGAGCTATTGTTCAATCCAACAGCCTAAAAATCTAACCCATACATTTAGTTAGATTATCGCATTTAATTCTAGTTCTGGTAACTTGATGTTTCTTTGACAGATTCAAGAAATTTACTCATCGACAAATCCTGACAAAAAGGACACAAAGAAGGAATTTGAGAGAATTACTTCCAAAAAAGTAGGAAAAGTAAGAATACCACCAAAAAGTAGGAAAAGTAGGAATACATCATAAAAGAAGGAAAAAATAAGAAAATGTTCAGCGCTGGGAGGCCTGGTTCATTGCTACATCTAAAGTAACACAGAATTTTTGGAGTAAACATTCTAATCAATTGTCTGCCGGCCAGCAGTGGAGTAGCTGGAAGGATGGGGAGGGCTGCTGACGTTTGGCGAAGCATACAGCTGGAAGTAGCAAAATATGGTGGTGAATGGCAACCAAAAGAGGGCGGCGGTACAGACGACTACAAGAGGCACAAAACACAAAATTAGTCACATCATTTTCTGGCCAAAGTAGGATTAGAAAACGGACAATTGCCACACGTGACTTCAATGAATATCGACACTTGTTGTCGTACTGTACATATCCTGATGATGTCTTGTTGAATCAGACGAAACGTTGAGTTAACATGAGCTTCTTTATTTGTGCGGCAATTGTCCGTTTTCTAAAGGCACAAAATTGTAAGTTGTTGACTGGTGATGCGTTGTCGCATAGACTGACTGTGATATTGGCAGTCCCGCCATTGGATTGTTTTTCAACCTTAAGTATGGATAGACCACAAGCTCATTCATTTACTTCACGTGAACGATTGCTGAGTTGACAGTTCACGCCAAGGCGTGGAAATGCGGCAAATAATTGGATTAACTAGTCGCTAGCCCACTCAACTATAGACCTTGCTACGCACCATTCAAAGGCGGCTGCCATTCTTACGCTGCCATTCAGTGATGACCCGACTTGTCTCCATTGAGGTGCTGTAAATACCAGGTAACTGAATGGTGTTCAGCATTTGCGAAAAGGGAAATAACTCTATTCTATACTCGCTCCTGGCAGCTTCCATTCGTTTGGAGCTCGTACCTCTTTGTTTTCGGTGGTCCGTGTATGTTGCTCAGATAAATTTCAGTAAACCATTGTAGGAGGAAACTGTCCCGACGGGGCAGTAGAAATACAACTTTAATCCAGTGACAAGCCTGTACCAGGAGCACCATGGGTTATGGCACTGCTCAACTGGTAACTGTCCTGACGGGGCAGTATAAAGACAACCCAGGACAGGCATGAACCCTGCTGCCATCAAGCTAGCTTCATACGAGTCTAACCATATCCAAGAGGACAACGATGCTATTGCCATCAAGCCAAGTCTCATTCACCAAAGAAGAACATCAGCGCCTTTCAGCCAATTCCACGCTCATCGCTCCACTACGTCCACTCCAAGAACAGCAAGTACAAAAGGCGAGATCGTCCGATCTTGCGACGCTGTCCTAGGGCTTCGCCCTCATCTACTCTACTACAGGAGGAAACTGAAAGACTGGAGTGGTTTATGGGATTGCCACAACGTTGATCAATGCTTTACGAGCTCCATGCGAGAACATTTGACATGGGCCTGCTTTTTCATGACAATGTCGACAGGTAAAATACTGATTGCACAATTTTAACAGCAAAATCAAAAGGTATTCGTATACTTACATGTCCTTCATGGTTTTCTGAATAACCAAGATCCAGTTGTTCCAGTTGTGTCCCTGTTCAGGTGTAAAAGCTACAAAGCGACTTGGGGATTGAAAACATTACCACGAATTATTCCCAAATAAACCCGCAACTCACACGCGATGCGCAATTTTTAAAACAATTTTACTGTTGGCCAATCCCAATAAACTCGGAGGCAGAATTTTAACACGGCAGGGAATTTTAGGACACCGAATTTATTGAGTGTAAAAGGCTTAATTCGATTTGGATCTTTAAGTAGCAATGTGTATGCCGAAACCCAAAGAGTGGATACATACACAAAACGTACCGAGTTTGGCGTTGATGAAGTAATATCCCACGAGGCATTATTCCGAGTGTCGAATGAGACCGAATTTGTATTTATCCCATACACTTCGCATTTTTAAGTTTCTTTCATTTTTCGGCAGATTTTTTAAATACTTCACTCAGACTGTTCACGAGGCGGATTACATCCTATTGGTATATACTTGCAAGTACAAGCTTTCTTTAGTAAAAGAAACAGTTTTAAATGTAACGATTTCTTACTTGAAAAGAGATAACAAAGATGAAAAAAAACGAAAATTCGGCATGGAAGTTGTAATATTTCCTGAAAACTTCGATACCAACAATATTTAATATTGTAGTCACCGAGGAATCGGCGCCTGAGTTGCAGAATGTAAATCTTTAGCAGTTGAAAAATGAAACAGAAGTGTTAGAACAGTTTTGTTGTAGATGTTACGTTTGGAACCTGATTGCATGTCGAGTGTTATTATTCTGCTGCAGTTGTATTACATTAAACTATATTCGGAAAGTTTGATGATCGAACCGGCGAACTACGTCGAGTCTATATTGACCAATCTTTTGAGCTTTTCATGTCATAGGGCACCGTTGAAGTAATGCGGGAGGTGAATACGGAAAATAATATCACATGAGTGTATTGATACAACGCGTATGGGATAAAAAGGGAGACTAGCTTTCTTAGTATTGTTATTTTTTGATTGGTGGAGAGGGACGTATACGCATTCTTCACTGTTTACCGGCGATATCAAATATATAGTTTGCAGTTAGTGTTAATCCTGTTTGTATAAGATTGGCGTTAAAATAGTGAGTTTTATTGTACATTTTGAAACAGAATGCCAGAGGACATCATCTGCCAGATTTGCAATTGTAATTTAATTATGTATTGGATTTCAGTTGATCAACGGATATCATACAAATCCAAAAGCTCTTTAGAACTTTCGAATTTGTATTTTTGGCACAATTGAAGGCCAATATCTAACAATTTAAATTTTATTATTTAAGAAAAGTTCATGTCTGCAACAAAAAATTTCTAATTTCGAATATTTTAGGACGCAAGCCTTTGAATACTAACATTGAAAGATGGTCATTTTACAAAAAATAAATATGAGGATTTCAATAAAACTTGAGCCCAATAGTATATCTGTTTTGAATGTGCTTGAGTTATAAATGGGGTCTACAACGCGCATATACAGTATGTGTGTATGTGTATATGAATAGTTCTCAACTTATAGAAGACGCTTGTCACTTCATGTTTTCTCAATAAAGATTTTGAAAGTCTCGACCCAAGAGGGATTTTCAAAAGAACGATAACAGAGTAAACACGTATGGATAATAGTATACTAAAATCCAACCTCTGGATTATGAACAGGTAACGAATTACCAGGCTATGTGGATATACTGGGCATCTTGCTGCGAGTGTGGATGGTAGTTGCTTTTGTTTGTTCATGACGTCACGTTAGACTGAGGACTTAGGCTACCCCAAGCCCCTGGAAAACGCAACGAAAGATGCGTGGTATCAAAGCTTCCAAGTACTACAGATAATTTGGTCACAAGGGGAAACCCCAAAAATTCTGCTCACTCATTTGAAATTTACCATCACTGAAAATATTTAGTGTTTAAGCCATTAACATCGCTTTGCGGAAACACTAAAGGCTATCAACTTGCAGGCACATGTTAAAATAGTCATGAACGACATTATGTATAATAACGGCAACAAAAAGTAGAAACAGTCTCTTGGGCCTAAAACGTTTACACTCAGTTATATTGGCCCACGAAGAATAAAGAAAACATTAATATAAACAATTTGAAAACTATCAATGGCACAACATTACATCAGGTCTACGCTCTAGTACTTTTCTTTGATCCGCCGTCTTGTGGTTGAGTCATTTGCACATACTGTATAACTTCGAACATAGAAACATGGAATACTCTTCCAACAGAAATGGTTTATAGTTTTCTATATTCTGTTAAGAAAATTTATGAAGTAATTTAATACTCACGCAGCAAAATTCGTTTGAAACAACAGAAATGTCTACTCTCGAATTTTTAACGGAAATCGAGCTCCAAGGACCGAAGGCATATGAAATATTTCATTCATTGTCCAAATACGAAAATTAACTCTGAAAATATTAAAAACTGCTATATGCTCTCATTGACAAATATGGTCGTTTACAGCACCACCTCGTGATATGCTGTCACACAATAAACACATCCGAGTATACAAATGTCAGCAGAAAATATGCAAATGCTATGCTTACAATCGAAAGATCTTGATCCCGTTGACGCTCTAGACGGGATACTTTTTCCTCCACCGTTCTGAGTCTGTTTTCGTAACCAATTATACCATCAATTACACTGTTGCGGTGTCGCCTATTTCTGAAACCTCTTTTTCCCTGTAAGTAAAATACATGACATACGTAAATCGTTTATCCATAGATTCATTATCATCACTTGAAGTTCTCCGGGTTTTATTACACTTCATGAGTAGGCTTCACAGAGAAGCAATTGTTCGATAAACTCGTGCTTTTGTTTTTAGCGAAAATACACTGTCTTTTGTATGCCACGCCAGTCCTTGACACGCTAAGATAGTTCTTACTGCGTACTGGCAAATGACAGAACCGGATAAAATCGAGTGTAAAACGTATTAACCTTCTCCAGACAGAAATCTGTTGTGCCCACACGTGTTAGTTATGACTCGACAATTTTGTCAATTAAAGACTTTCGAAAAATTTTGCTGAGCTCTACCTTCACTGTTGTTTCGAAGCATCAGTTTGGCGCACAATAAATATGTGCTCATCATTGACCACAATGAGTAAGCCTAAAAGCCGAATTCGATCTTCTGAGAACATTGCATCAACTGAAGATGGTCGAAGAAATGATCGACCAAATCATCATGCCAATAAACATGAACATAGGTACGAAGTTGGTGTAAATAGATCATTGTACTTTAGAAATGTTTTTCTACATCACATCTTCAAAGATATAGTAAGAAATAGGTGACTTATGAAATGGTGGCACTATATTGAAATTCGTTACCGCGCAAGACGGCGATCAGGCCCTTGGTGGACAGGCATTATGCTCCCGACACATTTCTATTGCTGTGTGATGTGATGTTTCCCTTTCGATAAAAGGCAAATCTTTCGAAATATCAGTGGATGAACAAGGACAGCATGTGTGCTCCATACTTTTCACACTGAATAAAATAAATAGTGCTTTTGTGTGCAAAGTCTCCCGTTCGACAAAAGACGCTGTCGGTGCGTTTTTGCGTTTTTGTGAGTTGTAGTGAACATTTCACCTTTCCGTTTTGGTACAGACCCAGACGCCTCGCTTTGTATTCGGAAGTCCCGCTTTTCAGCCCAGTTACCGCAGTTTGTGAATCTCGAATGTTAACTAGAGGACAGGTGTTCATTTGTCTCTTTGTCGTGAAAATCGTTATTTTCCGTAATTCACTTTCTTTAGTAACCTAACAATCGTAAAAATAATTTTCCAGTGTATCTTGTTTACGGTAGCACACTTTGCATGTATGATGATCACCACTTTTTAGTTTCTGAAGAAATGAATTTATATACAAACTACTATGGAATGTCCTACGCTGCAGCCTATGTAATGATTTTTCTACAGTACATTTCAAACCTACACAATACATATTTGCACAATTTTATCTATCAAAATGCCTTTAGTTGCAAATTTCGGGCAAGTAGTTGGAGAAATTAGTTGATCACATTTTTGTCACTGAGTCCTGAATTGTTACTGAAACCCTGTATCAAACGGCACCAAAGATGTTATTAATATATAAAGATTTATAATTTTGGTTGTATGCTTGACTAAATTCTTCACGGCAACTGTGAGGGTTCTATATCCTAAAGTTTTTAACTTGATAGGGCAGAAATCTTTTGATTCATTGAAATCCATTTACCTGCTACTTTAATTAGTCATTTATGTAACATATCTTGTTCATGTCCTTTTTATTTAGCTATGTATCGTTTGCGTATGCTAAAATCATACACCGTCAAGATCTGGCAAAAGGCTTTCTGATGATATGACTGATGCATTTCGAAAAAAACTGTGGACTTGCGAAAGTTTGTAATGACAGTAAATTCCACAGGAATAACCGGAACAAACGAATGCAAAAAATACCACCAGAAGGCACAATCTCAGCAGCCCAGGGCTGAAGTTTGCATTCCAGGACTACAGGGGCACCATAGAATCATACAAACGGGTATGGCAACGGCGAACGAACCACCTACGAACCTATAAATCATGCATACTAACCCATGAACCATGCATACGAACCAAAAATTACGCGCGCGAACCACAAAAGTCAGGCGTACGATCACAAGTCATACCCATGGGCATCCGAATCATACGCACGAACAACCAACGATAAACTGTTTGTGCATGTTATTCGATGTTCCTGTGTATGATTTTAAGTTTGCATGTACGATTATTGTGGTCCGTGTGCATTTTTTGTTCGTATTTGCGACTTTTGTGTACCGCAACGCCTGCAATTATTTTTTTATATTTTATGGTACTGAAAGCTGGAGAACTAAGACAATGCGTGGTAGGAACACTTTAAGGTTTGTCTAACGATGCAAACAAATGCCACGCATGCGTAGCGAAACCATAGCCAGAGCGAGATCGAAGATGGCTTTCCAGGGCTAGAGTTCTTTTGTCTGAGCTAAATGAGGCTTAGGGCACTTTTGCTCTTGTTGGGTTACGCATGCTAATAGCACTGTTGCTCAAACATAATGCCTTGTGATTTGTGGCTGCTGCAACAACAATAACAGACTACGATACAATTTGGTGATTCCTCGAAGTCAAGACAAGATGGTAACAAACAAAAGGAGAGTATTACGGGGATTTACTAGGAGTGGATCCAGGATTTTGAGATAGGGGGAGCAGGGGAGATAGCCAGGATTTTTTCCATCAGAAATTTGAACCTCCAAACTGCCAAATGGAATATGGGAAAATTTTAGGGGGCTATGGCCCCCTTGCCCCCCAAATCCGGCACTGGACACTTGAATGAAAAGCAGCAGACATTAAAGTCCTTCTCTCACGCGTTGTTAACCCTTATTACATGGTTAGAGGATGTTATAAGGATCCAAGAAGTGCTTACCCCATAAGTAATACAAGATCCGTACTCGAAAAAAGTTTAAATGAACGCGCCACTCACGATTCGCACCCGAAGAACCACCGCCATTTTGAACTTGCCGCGAACCCGGAAGTACAATTCATTCAGGAACCCAGGCCAAGAAAACGCCTTCAGTGCGACTGGGGCAGTGCCTGTACTGTTACCAGCCAGCAAACGGGGATAAAATAATCGACAGCGCGCCTTAATTTTAATAAAATCAAACTAAGGACAATTTTATCGAATTTGCTGAAAAAATGTGGCGAATAAATTTTGACAGAAATTATTTTGCCAGACTCGGGACCGCAGTCTATCGGGCCCGGTGCGGATCGAGACCAGACACTGGCGAACGGTAAATGCATGCGGTTGCAAGCTGTTTTGTCGAAGTAAAATGGTTAAATCATAAATGCTGCATATATTCAAGGGTAGTTTCAGACATTTGCATGAAATTACGGGCTGGTTAGTCCTGTGTCACATTGCCGCGGCAGACCTTAGTTAGCCTCAGTCACCAGCTACCAGTAAACACTATCGTCAAAATACAGCTTGTTAGTAGGCCTATACAGCTTTGCGCCAAGGCTACCCTTAGGCCTAATTGGTCGCTGGCCACAGCGCTCGCTCAAACGAGGTCTATTTACAACTTGGGTACTTCTGGCGAACTGTGCAATCTTGTTGTCTTTCAATAGAGATTTTCCCAGACTTTGTATGAGCGCACAAAGCCTAAAAGAATGGGGGGGCTGGAATTTTTATGAATGTCTATCTTTTACTATAAGATTCAGTGGGTATGTTCAGAGCTTTGAATTGCAGACTCCAAATTTTGGTACTTCCTGTCTTCTAGTGGAATATTGTCTCATTTTCTACTTTTTTCGGAATTCGTACTTCTGTGATTGAGGTAGAACTTTTTCCAGTTCTCCAAAAAGGGGGCTCGTTCGAGCACATAAGTATGACAAGTCCAATACAACATGTTATCATTTTTTATTCATTAACCCAAAATGATTCAAACTTTTAACATAAAAAGTAACTTAAAATGCGCAATACTTTACAACATTTAGCATTACAAACACTATTCAACAGCAACAGTTTCCATGATATGAAAGTGCACATACATGTAACCATTACCATGGTGACGGAATAGTGTTTCCTTACACCAGAATTCGACAAGCATCATTTTAAAAAATATGAAGTTGCAAGGCACAAGAATTAGGGGCTTGAAGCTTCACAATCCAACATAGCTTATTTCTCAAATTAAGATTATTCATATTGTTGACTTGATAACCTGAATTAAGAAGCAATAAGTTACAAAACATGACTTGAAAGCAATTGAGACTTGAAATTTAGAAAAATATGAATCATTTTGTGACACCGAATCAAGTCTTAAACAGCAGTTGACAGTCAAACAAAAACCATTTCATAATTATTTCAACTATTTTTTAGCTTATTGTAAGATCACCTGAATGGGAAATTTACAGTAAAATAATTCGAATATATCTTATATTTTTCCACAAAAAACACGAAAATTGAACAAAGTTTCTTTTTTGTAGCAACGTTTGTCAAAATGTATCAACGTTAAATCTTCACAAATTACAAAGTAGCCGATTGAACATGCCTTTCAGTTCAGCAAAAGTCGCCATGTTGTCGGTGCCGCCAGAAAT
>NMRA01000988.1:0-40134 GCA_002633005.1 Phoronis australis | reverse complement strand
ACAAGACAACTAGTTCTTGTCTGTCAATCATCTAAGTTCTTAACAGGTCCTCCTGGAGGCAATTTGTTTGCAAGTGTTGGATTTTATATTTTAACCTATTAAAAATAATTAAAAAATTATGGGTCATGGGTTGGAGAAATAAATGAAAAATATGGGCGGTGGGTACGAATTAAAAGTGCCTTCCCCCTCCCATACAGATTTTGCTGGAAAAGCCCTTAGCATGTATTAGACCAGCAAACCGAATTTAGAACAAACTTTACTGCTGCAAAGCTGTCCCAAAAGTAGTCGCAGAATTTTAGTACGGCGCGAGCGCGTGTCACGAGCGTACTGTTTTCAAAACGACGACAGACTTTCTTTGTTACACAACTCAGAAGGCGCAGAGTAATGCTAGAAAATGACGTTTATTATATTGTTCTTCCCATAAACGACTGGCAACGGGCAGGGTGAGTGTCTCCCAGATTTTGCATGCACCCTGGCCGTCGATCGTTGGCTCTGCGATATAAGTTTCATGACGAGGTGACTAACACAACTCATACCCGGCCTGTATGAGGTCTATAGTGTATGGTTCAACAGAGCTCAATTCACAGTGTTACCAAGGAGTGTAGTAGTATAGGAGAGTTCACTTGTGAGTTCGCCGTTACCGCTACTACTAGCGCCGCCAAGTGGTGAACAAGCAACTGTCAACAAGGAAGCGCCAAAACAACGGGGAAGGACGCATTTTGCAGTGCGATAAATTTCGTGAATTCATCCACGAAAACCCAAGACGTGTCATTTTTTAGGTTTCCTAGGGATCCAGAAAGGTAAGGATTATCTGTTAATCAATAAAATGATACATTGGCTTTCAGTTTGTGTGTTCTGTTCACGGTTGTTAGACAAGTCGATCACAGTCCCGTTGCCACTGCTCTGTTGTCTGCAGTGTAGGCTAGGCCTACTGTACAACCGGGCTGCCGGCGGAAGGACTATGGTGAACGTACGATGTGATCGTCAGCTTTTTGGATACTTGCAGTCCATCAATTCCAAATCAAAATGTCACCCGTACGATCGCAGGGACAATTTTAGGAAAACATACCCATGCCCATGATGGCCATGAGTAATATGACTGGTGACACAGCCATGACACAATCACAGCCACAGGGCCACTAAGTCTGTCATGAGTCAAGTTAGCGAATCTGTGGGTCTCGGTGAAAAGGTGAAAAATACGAACATAATTTTAATGTGCCAGTTGGACCAATTAAGTTAAGTAGTGCGTCATTGAAAACTTAATTCTATGTGTCACAGTACGACAGGAATTCTGTAGTGCAGTGTACTTTAGTGTAAGCTAGCAGTCTTCTGTGAACCTAGTGAGTATGAGCTTTGTTTCTGAGTCTCTCAGTCATTGATTTCTGTTCAGGTGCAAGCGCTGGGAGCTGACCATATGAATAGAGTTGCAACCTATTTGTCCAAGAACCGCAAGTTATGCTCTCATCACTTCGAGGAGTCCATGTTCATGAATGAAGAACAAGCTGGTATTGACTGCAGTGCCCGAACAATATTTGATGTCCCGAATCTACCAAAAATGAAGATGTCAAGGTCAAAAAGTTCTCCGGAAATTATATTACAGCTCTGGAATAGGCTTTTTTGCATTTCTGATTATCGTCTCACAAAGCAAGTACTGGAACTTCACGTGTAGAAAGGACAATTAGTCCGCAAAATCTGGTTTTCATATTTTACTAAGGTTGATCAGATTGAAACATAATATGAATGGTTAGCCTGTGATTTGGAGAGAGTCAAAGTGAAACTGATGGATCATTCAGAGTCTGAGTGGTGGGTTGAAATTTTGTTAAACCAAAGCTATCCGTATCATTTTGCTTCTGGGTGACAAACACCTCTGTGAGTTTTCAGTTTTATTTATATCACATTTCTTTGGCGAAAAGTGCTGTTGTTTGCTAGTGAATTAATAGAGAGTGACAAGGTTGGTCAGATTTTCTTGTTGTATTGGTTGGTGTATGTGTTGCCTGTTTTGTACGTTTGTGGAGATTGTTATTAATTTAAGGATAGGTATCAGATATGATCTTGTGGTCTGGCTTTAACTTACCTGAAATATTTACTAATAGGAACAGTTGGTATATAAAATGAAATTTTGGTTTTATCATCCAAGTCCTTTTAATTCAATTATGTATGAAGTTATGTGGGTAGTGAATATTTTGATTGCTGTTTAGTACCTCTTAATTTTTTGTCATGATATTTTGAACTTTGACTAGTTATGAGTGATGATATACTCAATGTTACTTCATTTGGTACGTTGTGAGCTATTCTACAGATTAGCAATTGACTTGTAACTGTTGGTGAGTGGGAGAGTGGGATTGAGCCCTATACTGGCATTTCTAAGAAATGTTGGAATGTTCTAAAATTGTATTACGATTTTGTGGTAGTGATGAATTGCCTTGCTTTCTTCTTCTCACTTATGTAACACCCACTGCACAAAACAATTGTCTGCATTGCCAGTAGCCTCATGCCTTGAATAGGGAACACATGCGAAATTGTTGGGTGGAGATGAAACCAGCAGTGAGCTGGGAGCAACATGTTTGTCAATGGTCAGGGCAGCAACCAAAATGTGTGACGATGGGAGGGGCTCAACACCCATGTGGCATACATACCTATTGGTTTTTACCTGTTAAGCACTCCTCCCATGTAACCTCCCTGGGAGGGGGTCAACACCCATTTGGCGCCCACCTGCCGGTTTTTGCCTGGTAACCCCCTTAGCTGGCACCTGGGGGAATTCCCCTCTGAACCCCCAGAGGCAATCATTCAAATAATGTAGTCCATGGAGGTATGAACTGTTATAAGGAACGATAATTGCCGTGTTAAGAACTCAAACATGAAGCAAAACCATGAAGAATTTTGAAGGGAGCTTCAAGAGAATAAAAACAAATACACTTTAATATTGATTAAAATACACATTTTCTTTCTCATTCTATTGTAAGTGGGTGTTAGTTTATGTATTCTAACCATTTTCAATCACACAGTAATTTTATTGCACGTTGAATGTCATTAAAGTATGAATTCATTAGCGTTTACATTGTTCGGACTGCGCGCCAAACTAAGTGTTGATTATTCACCGCTTGGAGCGCTAGTGTTTCGACCACTAACCATTGCGGCGAATGGTAAAATGGCGGAGTGAACTCTCCTATACTCGTACACTCCTTGGTGTTACCTTGCTGTATTTTGGCGATAGTCTTCAAACAGCTAGCTGGCTGGCTAAAAAAAAAGCTGCAGTGTGCACTTCAACGTTTCGTGTTACTGTTCTGGCCTAGAGTATAGGGAATGCGGCCCAAATCCGGAATATTCTGTCTAATTGGGTCGTTTCCTTAGGCTTAACGGATTTCTGATACTAGTGAATTTAAAACGTTCAATTGATTACAAATTCTTATGACTGGGTGTGTTTTCATGCCATCCAGACTTTATTTCGTAGTTTTAATTTATTACAGACACTCACAATGTTGTGTTGCTATTAAATTCTCAATTTTTTTAGGTTGACCGAGTCAAAATGGCGGCGATTAGGCTACGGATTGCAGCATTTCAAGGCCACTTATTTTGAAAATTTAGTTTCTGATATAAAGTTTCAATGAATTTGATTATAATTTCTTTGTACGAAAAGATCAAGCTGATATATGTTGTAACGTTTCTAAGTATTTTGCACCAAATTAAAAGGCCTATTGTCGCCTATACCAATACGGGACACACACACTCGACAGTCGCCCGTATTGGAATCGCGCAGCGTTCACAACTTCGGCTTCACTGAAAAAGTCATGAACGCAAATTTCCTAACATCAAAGATTTTGTATCAAGCAAATTACTTTTTATAATAAACATTGTGAAATTGCTGATAACAATTCAGAGAAGCGTTTTGTTTTTCCGGCTGTTTCGACGGCCTCAGTCACACTCCCTGGGATTCCCATACCGGCCCGTATTAGAATATGTGCTAAATAGTTGAATAAAAATTTCTAAAGGTAATGATTTTGATCAATTTTAATATTAACTGACATGAAGTAAAGAATTAATATGTTTCCTTGATTTTCCACGTATTTTGCACTAAATTAAATGGCCAGTCATAGCTGATTCCAATACTGTGGAGACACAGTGAAAGCCAAATTGGTGGTAACGATTTAGACTTCGATTGGCGCGAGCGCCGTCTCAAGTTTTTTTTTTTTGGCGCTAAATGGGGTTCGTGATGGGGCTACTGCATTGTCGATGGCCTACTTAATTAACGACTGGGGTATGCTATGACAAAGTGCTTTGAGGTTTTTCATCAAATGGTCACTTGGGATTGCTTTTGATGCCCGATATTACAAGAAATTGAGAAGCTTTTTCAACTGAAAAGAAAAGTCTCTGACCAGGCATCACTACGATAATATACCGTAGTGTTGGCTCATGGGGTGACTTCCGAGGTCCACCTAGATAGCACAAGTGGTTTGGATTTTTGTTTGTTAGTACATCCCAATTCACAGATCCTTAATTCTGAGTAACCAAAAGTGTTAGTACATTCCAGCACTGTTCTTTAAAGAACTGATTTATTAAAACATTTACCTTGACAGGGTTGTTTGGCTTTGGACGGTTCATTTCGCGTGGTGGAAATTTTTCTCTGGATTTACACAAAGCTTGCCTGCAAAATTGAAAACAAAACGTCAACACAAGCTCATGTGAATTCCTAAGTCATCAAGTTTTCTCCCACAGTGCAAACTAGTGAGATCAAAGAAACATGCAAAACTCAATCAATTGGATGACCGAAGAGGCTCTAATCCTGATGAAAGTGAAACTGAAACTAAAACGTACACTGCAGATGAATATAATCTAAGATCGGTACGGAAATTTCCATCCGTAATTCATCGGTAATTTCCGTACCGTCCTTGACCTTGAGCCGTCCACGATGGAAGTGTGTTTGGGCTTTTTGTAAACATTTTTGTTCTTTGACTGCGAATTTCTAACGAAGTCGTCGGAACAGGACACCGTGAATGGTATTGGAAGAAATAACAATTGCCAATGGTTTGTTGAAACCTTGTTTTGTGTAAATTTATTGAGTTTGATGTTAGCTATGGAGGGCTGAAGTGAAGCACCCGTGGAATTTCTAGTCGGGAGTGTCATACCTTGTAGTATTATATGTAGTGTATTGGGGACGATCAGAAGCTGAGGACGCCTGTGCCCTAAACAGGGATTATTGAGTCAACTTCTTTCTCAGAACAGTAAACAAACCTTAGACTTTGATACATTCCGCTGTACTCACACAGCTTGTTTCCCATGCCCGCATACAGGGGGCTCTGGAGCTCGATCGAGCCCTCGTATTTAGCGTAGTGGGCAAAAAAGTTTGCTCCAGAGATGCAAAAACTCCGAAAAAAGTAGAAAATGAGACAAAAGTCCACTTGCATCAATCTTTTCATAGTTATAGGTACACATACTCAAAAATTCGAGACCCCCATTTTTAGGCTGGGTGCGCGTGCATGTACTTGCTAAACTCCACAACCTATCAGAATGTGTGTGTCTTTCATACTAACTACTTGTGGAAAGTGGTCTCATTTTTGACTGGCAAAACTCTCTTTGAAGTATAACTTCTAAGGGGCATGTCTATGTGACATCAGAGTTGCTGTATTAGTCCTGGTGAAGACCCAAGCAGAGCGTGTTTGAATTGCAAAACTTAAAATTAAGGGCTACCGTGAACCTGTTAAACTATACATTTTTGATAACTTTGGGGATTAGTATTACACTGAGATACAGTTTGAGGTTAACGCCAAAGCAGTTGTATTGGTGCTACTGTCTTCATATGAAATGGTCAATAGTCATATATCATTGATTGATTAGTCTGAAGTAGACTAATTATATGCAGTATAAGTGGGAAAACTTTTCTTGGTAACATTTTCACTGTACCGGATGGTGGTGTATGTTCCCTCGAACCACATACATTATCCCTGACAACAATTGGTATTTCGGCAAAATCAAATTTAATGTTTTTAATATTGCAGTTATTCCAGAACATTAGTACTGTAGATGTGCGAGGTCTCTTAGCTGAGATATCTGTATTGACATGTATTGTATAATGTATTTTAAAAATGGAATGTTGTTCTCATACAATTAATCAATTGTGTGTTTAAATTACAATGCTTTTAATGTCTTTTGAACTGATGTGTTACAAAGTTAAAATAAAAATGATATTGATCTACATGCTCTTATTTATTATTACTCTACTTTAGTTTATGTAGTGCGTATTATTTATTATTCATATTTATTTTATCCCGTGTGTTTCAGCAACAAGAACTATGATATAAATATTACATAATATATGATAAAATATTATGCTAAAATATATAAATTACTGTTATATTTATTTGATTCTGTAGCTATACTTAGAAAACCATGTGGAAAATGTCATTCTGTTGAATTCAGGTGGTTGCTTTCATACCAGTCTTAGCCCTGGCAAAGTCTTAGTTAATTACAGTTAAATGTTATCATAATTAAATATTATCATAATTGCATAAACTTCCACGTAAATACAAATGATGTTTCCTCAAGATTAATATTGTATTGTATTGCTATGCTTACAAAGGAATCTAAAAATTTTGTTATTCAGTTGAATAGTGTTTGCTTTCATTCTACAAGTAGTCGTATTACATCACAAAAATTATTGTATTTGCAAAACAACATCAAAATTATGTTTTCTTCAAGTAATTTATAAATGATAATTCCTCAAAATTGGTTTATGTCTAGAAATCTTGTTTTTATCCAAGATAATTACAACCTTCACCACAGGCTCAGACCTGGCTTGAGGGTCTCCGAATACAACTTGGGCTCCATCCAATAGGTAGCACTGTTCCAAATGTGTGACTAGGCAAATTACACTAGGACGGCCATCTTGGGATATAATATCTTTGGTGAAGCCGAAAGGTACACTCGGGCCTTTGATATCTTAGCCGGTGTGGGACATGTGTGGTCTTACGCGCACAAGTACTACATTCAGGGCTCAACTGCATTTCCGTTGATGTTACTGCCTAGAAGGAACGCACCATGCCAAAACTTAGCTGTCCGTGGCGACAGACCTTGGGTCGTGAAAAACACAGCTATGCTGTGCAAACTATTATGACTCAGAATTGTCCCGATTTCAAATTCAGAAGGCGAGGAAGTGGTACACGACGCATAGCCTAATATGATTTATTCCCTGAACTCCTAAGAGAAATGTTAACTGCAAACACGGCACAAAGTCAAGTCAAAGAAGTGAGGTGAAATGATGTGCAGTTAATTCTACAAGGGCTTCAATTCAGACTGGATTATTCTGATATTGTCTCTTATATTGAACACAGGTACCCATTCAATATCAGATGAGGAAAAGCAATGTTGTACACAAACAGAATTTTCCTTCATCTTACTGAACCTACATTGCTAAGTGAGGGGCCTATCAAAGCCTATGTCAGAATCTTACATGGATGTCAACCAACTAGTTATTTGTACACCTTACTTGGATGACAACCAACACATGACAGCGTTTTCCCGTTCGTTGACTTTACCAGACGTAGGGGGTCCTGAGCTTGTGACAACATCTAGCTTCTTTGTTAATTGCCAATCACACTCTTTTGTCTGTTATGACAACGAGCAGGCTAATTATCTTCCAGGCATATTACAGACCACGTTTGAACACAGTCAAAATCAGAGTGAATTGGTGTATTTGGAAAGAATAGATCGTCGTAACTTCGGTTGCAGTTGGGCGATTTTGGCGATTCAAAAACTAAACATGATCACCATTTGACAAAGATTTCAGAAATGCTATTGGTTAATATTCAAATATGTTATACCTTAACTTTTATTTTTAACACCACAGCCCGCTCAGTGGGGCAGATACGATATTATTGAAGATTAAAGCAATTCAACCATAATTGCCAGAATGGAGTTAATCACCTAAGTAAGATATTGGCTACAGGGGTAAACTTCCCAACTTGTTGTTGGGCTATAGAATTGAACAACTTGGGTGCAACGGGAAAATGCCGTAATGAAGCACACGCCACCTTGTGGTTGGTTGACATCCAACATCCAATAGCTGCTCCATCTGGTGGTCAAACCATCATTGGCAGATACAGGTAAGATGTAGTTAGTTGGTAGACATCCAACATCCAATGACTGCTTCATCTGGTGGTTAAATTATGAAGCTATAGAAAGGGATAGAGAGCTGGTTTGTTGGTTGACATCCAACATCCAATAGCTGCTCCAGCTGAAGGTCAAACGATCACTGGCTGATACAGCTAATATGTAGCCAGTTGGTTGACATCCAACATGCAATAGCTGCTCTACCTGGTGGACAAACGATCAGTGGCAGATACAGGTAACATGCAGTTAGTTGGCTGACATCTAACATCCAATAGTTCCCCCACCTGGTGGTCAAATTATGAAGCTACACGAAACGACAGATAGTTGGTTAATTGGTTGACATCCAACATCCAATAGCTGCCCCACCTGGTGGTCAAATCATGAAGCTATACAAAGGGACACTTAGTTGATTAGTTTGTTGACACCCAACAATAGCAAATTTTTATTCAATTGCTAAAAAACAATATATTTTCAAAGGAAAAGAAATTTATTTGAAAAGTATAACATGTTCAAAAAGAAAATCTTAGAATTTTTTTGAAAATATTTCGTATTAAAAATGGAAATATTGAAAATAACAGGTGTTCGTGAAAACATCAGATATCAAACAATTAAAAATTTGAAAATGAAACATTTTTAAAACCAAAATAAAATCACTATCAAATACAAAGTATTTTGCTTTTTGTCTCTATTTTCAAATGATTTTAAAATGAGAAGCAGCCCTTGACTGCTACAGTTGATGAGTTCATGTGGAGAATTTCTTGCTTACACTGGTCACTGCTCAGATTCCCTTAGCCCCAGACAACTTTTAGGGTGCCCATTTAGTTCGCCCTTTGTATTGATGTAGATCTGAGCTCATGAAGTGAAAAGGTAATAGCTAGCACTTCTGTCTCAACAATGATGCTTGTTATTTTACCCAAGTTGGTTTCCTGTGGTAATAGTGAAGTTGCAGCTGAGACCGTTTAAGAATTGCAACTGTGGAGAGTAGTTTTAACTTATTATTTTAAATATCACAAAACGACTAAAAAGTTAATTTGTTTTTAACTTGACCATGGGCCACTTCCCAAAGGAACGATGGTTTAAGTATGTTTCAAACCACTTTAAGTTATTTCGTTTTTAATTCTCCTGTTTACTTTTTTCTCTTTATCGGGAACAGGTTAGTTGATATCTTTTCATTTTATTCTTAAAATTGAAGCACAAGAACAGTGGTAGATTTTGATTGTCAACGAAACTTAATTAGTTCTGTAAATTGTGAACAGGCAGCCAAACTAGACATTTCACAGCAAACAATACTACAATTCTAGCTTTTTGTCGTCATAAAAATGAGAGGGTACAATTTAAATACAACTGTGTCCGAGTTAAAAATTTGGTTAAAGAGATTGAAAGAATATTAAAAGAATAATCCATGTGATATTGTCAACTTTGATCAGTGCTCGTAAATCCACAGAGTATATCAATACCCACGGTCATTTAGCTTCAATCGTACCCAATGTTTGTAGTTTTTAGCTTATTAGTTCATCGTTTTTTAAAAATCGAAATCCTTACTTGGTTGTTTTTTTCCAGCTGACTAGAGCTTTGGTTTTTGTCTTTAACGAAAGTTTTTGTTAATGCACTTTGAAAACTCGCTATTGTGTACAGGCAGAGATGTTTACTACAGTTTAGGGTTCGGATAATTACACACAATTGGGTCTTCCTCACATGTGTGGGACAATGAAGTCATCACACCTGTAGTGTTCATTCACTGTCAATTATTACATGACCATAGGTCTTTTTGTGTCCATATACAATCATTCATTGATAGCTTGAGCTGTCTAAGTGCCAAAATGTTTGTAAACAGAAAATTAATGAGCCTGTAGTACTATGGCCCCACACGCAATGGTCTAGGTTGGGTGGGCCAATGAGCTGTAGGTGGGCCAACAAAGGATTAATCTGGCCTGTGAACACTCAAAATAGAATAAGTGATCACAATGATACCAAGGAACAGCAGTGACAAAATATTAAAGTGAATTCTTAGACAAGTTAATTAACAACAAATCAGATCTTTTATAATCTTGGATGGAGACTTCAGTGAAATGAAATGTGTTCTTATAAAGTTGGTGCATATATATTAGTGCACAAAGAATGGCTTCAGAAAAACATGTCAAGATAAGCAGAGCATTTGATTATTGGATTTTGAGGCGCCACTTGTGTTTGTAGTTGAATTGTTCATACAGTTTGTTATAATTGTGAACTTGAAACGTTTATTAATGCGCACGACATGGCATAGGAAAAACATGTGAGGATATGGAGACAATTTGATTTTTGAATTTTCTCACTCGTGGTAGGTGCAGTAGCTGTTGACATACCCTGTTTTTATATGTGCACAGCAATTAAACATTCCGCTATTCACAGGCTTGAATTTTGCATTTTATGCTTAATTTGATCAGTTCTGTTTGTAGGGACTGTCAATTGTCTGAACTCGGATCCTACGTCATCTACTAAATAACGGGCATTTTCTTGTAATATGTTACGGAGAGAAAGTTTGGGTACTACCACCCCATCTACTAAATAACGGACATACCCTGTGTATATGACTATTTGATGCAACAGACAGGAGTACTTCACTTGAGCCCCATCATTTAAATAACGGGAACACTACGTGTAAGTGACTATTTTGTTGCAACAGGCACTGGTAGTTTGTTCACATCCAATTAAACTAAATACCCCCTGTTGTGGCCGAGACATCATCCATTTGCTATCTCCTTTTGCAGCGTCTTGCCATTTGACAAAAAGGTGGAGCAGCTATTGGACGTTGGATGTCAACCAACAAACAAGGTGACTCTAATTTTGGATAGGTTTAAGACTTTACTACGAGATGGGACAGCTATTGGATGTTGGATGTCAACCAACTAACCAGCTATCTGTCTCTTCATCTTTGGATAGCTTGAATATTTGATCACCAGGTCGGGCAGCTATTGAATGTAAGATGTCAACCAGCTAACCAGCTATCTGTTCCTTCGGATAATTTCTATATTTGACCACCAGGTAGGGCAGCCAACTAACGAACGATTTGGAGGAAAAGTTTTACAATTTGACCACAAGGTGTCGACAATAGTAACGTGTACACGTAACCAGTTGGTTGACGTCCATGTATGATTCTGACATGTATGGAAATCCGGAATTTAATGTTGCCTGTGGGTAATAAAATCACGCTAAGGATTCATCGAAGTGCCCCCTATCTAGTTCACTATACAATTGTGGACATAGAGGACGGGTGAATAGCTGATTTCTTGTACAAACTCATAAGCCGTCCACTTCCAACCTATTTATTGTCCCAAATATCATCGTCGCTTTGCTACGTATTTTGCAGGGTACGGCTTTCTTTATAACGCTCTGCACTCGTAAACTTGCCTCTTGTTTACGATGCAGAATTTGTTAAATGCACGACACTTTTCATTATTCACAGTCTTAATTCCGTTACGTTCGTACTTTCGGAACAAAACTCTACTCTCAACTGAACATAGATACAGTAACTGACCTAGCGACATAATTAAAAGACACACGATATTTCGAAACATTTACTTGTTTCATTCTCATGTGAAGATAAAATGACGCAGTAATGCCACCACAGAGTATAAGCCGTGACGACACACACAGTGAGACACGGCGGGTGTGAAATACTGCAAAGAATGACTTATGAATTGGGGTAACAGGAAAGTCACCCAAACAAATGTAACGTTTACGATAACACAACATTGTAACTAAATTTTACTTTGGCGGAGTGAGTTTGTTGTTAAGATGTCTATATACAGTATAAATTCCGAAGCCGCAACGGATGTAATGAGCTATTCACAGTCTACTTCACTTTCAAGGCTACAAAAGAGATGCTTGCCCGTCCGTTCTTTAACAACCAGAAACCTTTTGACGATGTTGGTTTTGGGTCAAAATAAGCAGCAGAAACCCGGCCCACCACGGTTGTTGTTATCATTCATACATGTATGTACGAGTCAAATGTTTCGAAGAAATTCAATCCATCATTCTCAAGCAGTTCTCCAAACCCAACAACAAGGTCGCAAGTGAACAAAATCAAGTGAACAAAAACTCACTTGTAAAGCACTAAAGTCACATACAAAAGTCAAACCTATCCACAAAGGGTGTGCTCAACCAACCCCTGGTTGCTATTCAGCGAAGCCCTCGCATTTAGATCGACAACGCCAGTCTGAATCTATTTACATCACTGTGATTAGTTCAATGGTCACCCACAGGACTGCATAAAATTCAACGGATAACCATTATTCATGAGAGTTGACTTCATGCATCCCTCTGATGCATCTGTGTCAGATTGTTATCCATGCACCTTTACATAGCTCAAAATATTATAACATTGTTGTATTTAAAACTTATCTGTAGTAGTTAACTTTGTAGTAATATGTATGAGACCTATCTCATCCTCTCACTGTAAACTAGCTTCGGTATCGTTTCGCAGTTAGCGCATATGAATATTATTTAAGTATTAAATTATTTTATGTATAAGCTATACTGATTTGTCCTAATTATCATATTGTTTTGATTCTTTTGTCAGTGACCCTCTTTGTTCTTCTACTATTGGTATTATGGCATCACGTGATTTCTTTGTCTAGTCGCCGGCAACATTGTGCCGTCGTCCATAATTTGTTACTTTTCTACTTACTCTTGATTTTCTCGTCTTTGTGGCTCAACATACTGTATTATATACCTTCGTTATACTTGCAGTAGTGCCAATTGGCCGGCAGACTGTCACCCACCTTTACAGCTCAGTCATGAGCGGTGTAGCACTGAAAAAGTTGAGGGTTATAGCCCCGCCCAGCCCCCTATGATGTGCTGCCCATGCAGCTCAGCATATTATATAATTGTTGTATTTATCTATGTTTGCAATAGTTTAGTTTGTCAAAACATTTATGACCTATTATTTCACCATATCGTGTTATTTTACTGTAAACTAGCCTCGGTAGCGCTTCCCAGTTAGTGCATATAAAGGAAATTTCATTGTTTAGTATTCTGTTGTTTGACGAGTAAATCCGTTTAGCTCTACTAATTAACCACAAATCACAGACCGTTTACACTTAATAGATGTGAAGGTATGCCCACACCAGAGGTAGGTTTATGACGGCAAGACGTGGCAATACCCTTGTTCTGGGTTCTAGTCACTAGTACATCTAAGAAATGAAACCCACTATCAACATCCAACTCTTGTGTAAACACAATGCTAGGGTGTTGAGAATTCTTTCACTGGAAATAATGTTCTGCACTGGTAGTGTTATCCGAAACTAAGAAAGTGTATTCATCAAGGTATCTTCAATAATATGAAGACGGGCTATCTTTAAAGGATCCAAGAGCCTTTGTCTCGAGTCAAGCTATGTATATATGACAACAAAGCTGTTCAAACCATGAACTAAAGAGGCACCTTGGTACAATTTATCTATACATATGTCAATAGTCTGGTCCACTGGAACATAAGTAAATAAGCTGGAAGCGTCGAGACTGGTCATCAATTGAATACCATGTAACGAACGGAGTTCTTCGACTAATTGGAAGAAATCATTCAAAACATTCAAGGGCTCTCTATAAGTGGACTCAAAATTAGGTTTAGAAACTTTTGGGCCTGCTCATAGGGGGCACAGAACAGTTCTTAGAGGGGTTTGTCTATCAGAACACGCGTCAATGGACTCTTCACTCGGTCAAAAACTGCACGCAAGGAAAGAAAAAATTTGAGTCATTTTACATCACAGGAGCTACAGATGAGCACCAAAACTTTATTTTTGACCCTTTTACTCCCACTGAAAATCAAGCTAGGCTAAGGAAAACTAGGGCAAAAAATATCCGCAAAATCGGCACTTTTCACCCCAAAGCCACCACTTCCCTGCCGATGCTCGACGATAGCAAACATAAAATTCCGAAAAATTCCTACCAATTCCAAAAATGTGATCCAACCAACAAGTTTTTCTGCAAATGTGACTTGTTTGAGGGCTACCTGAAATTGCGGCCAATTTCTCAGTTGCTATCCAGCAATGCACAATTGCAAAAGGGGGCCACCATCTTGAGGAAGAGTGCAGCTACAGCCGAGCAAGTGGTCTTTTTCATTCTCAACATGTTCACAAATACAAACAAACCACATTCACTTGGCCTACATACAATACCTAACTAAAAATGCCCCCAAGCCTGGCCTACCCCTAGATTTTAATATTTTGGGAGTGCAATTGGCCGCAGCCGCAGCCTAACTGTTCAGTGCCACCATAGGTGTATTGTATTGCATTGTATTGTATTTATTTATTATTATGACAAGTGCAATTAATTCAAACAATTATAGGTATAACATTCGTAAGAAAAATAGATACACAGCCCAGTTGGGCTTATAAGTCACATAACTCAAATGTAGGCCATCATGAATGCGACGGTTTCTAAGTTCTGAAGCAGAGTTAATATATTTGGCAAATTGCCTAGGGAAATACTGAAAAAGCAGTTTTAACGTATCTTATCTTCTAAAATCTGCAAAGCTTGGGACTTGAAGTGAAACATTATTAAAAAGAATAGACCTCCGAGAGTTA
Organism: Phoronis australis; assembly: GCA_002633005.1. Taxonomy (NCBI): domain Eukaryota; kingdom Metazoa; phylum Phoronida; family Phoronidae; genus Phoronis; species Phoronis australis. The sequence goes on along the minus strand of NMRA01000988.1, from coordinate 25,471 downwards.
TAAAGATAACAATCAAGCACAAAATGTAGCTCATCCTTCACAGAACCAGAATCACAACACAAGCAAAGTCTTTCACTTACATGAGTGTTTACATATGGACCAGTTTCCAAGTGCAATGGGAAATTTCCTGCCCTAAACTGAGCCAAAAGAGATCGTTCGGAACTAGATAAATTAAGCGTCACATATGAATTTAAAACACACGCTAAATAAAATGTAGGTTCTTAACTTGGGTTTTGTTGCAACAGACTCAGCCCAAACATGTTTCGAGTATTCAAATTGTTTGTTTCTTGCATCTACTATGTTACAAGTAGTTAAATTTTGAAAACAGGATTGCGTGTCAGTCATGTTAAACAATTTTTTTATTCCGTCTGTCCGACCATTTCTACCAACAGAGTAGTCACTTAGAAATACCTTCTTCAGTAACCTATCCTGTGGTCACTAGTTTGTTCCACAGACGCAACACATTCAATTTTAAATCTATTTCCGGTGGAGTCCCACCCCATGTCGCCACTAACAGCATGAGTGGCTGTAAATCGGTCGACCCCTAAATAAAAACGCATAGCTCTGTTTTGAATATTTTCATCATTACCCCAAACAGATGACCCGTAATCCAAAATTGGTGCCACACACGAATTAAATAATGTTTTAAACGTTTCGAATCCTAGAGTCTTGTTATCACGGAATGTTGAGCATATCTTCCCTAACGCTCTACCAGAAGCTTTAGATAACGAATTCAAATTTTCTTTGAAGTCAAGATATTGATCCAGAATACAGCCTAAATATTTGTATGAGGATTTATAACTGATGACACTGTTGAAAATAAATTCAAAATTGCTTCTAGGCATAGACTTAGCTCGAAAATGAACAGCATTAGTTTTTGCCATGTGTACAACCAAATTTTACACCAGTGGCTTTCAACATTTCTTGAATGTCATTTTTATTCTCAGACACAAGGGCAATATAGTCGGCATAAAGAAGCACTGAAATGTTGTTCGGACCACAGAAGTTCATGGTTGGCCCAGTCAAAAGCTTTTTTTCATGTCCACAAATGTCACAAATGCAGAAAGGTTAGTTGACTTTCTTGTTTGAATAATTGGTGACAGGACATATAAGTGATCAATACAGGACCGTTGGCTTCGAAAACCATTTTGCTCGTTAACTAAAATATTGTTCTGTTCACAGAAACCCAAAATCCTTTTATTCAACACACCACTGAAGATTTTATAAATATTTGAAAGAAGACTAATCCCACGGTAGTTCGAAGGTAATCTAGGGTCATCTGTACAATTCTTAGGTATCAGGATTATAATTGCCTTATACCAGTCAAAGGCATTAGTCCACGTTTAAAAGATCCACTGAACAACTGGGTTAGAAAAACAACAATAGTTTCGAATCTTAACACCTCATAAGATATACGGTCATAGCCGACGGCTTTGTTATTCTTTGTTTTCATAACAACGTTCCTAACCTCATCAATAGAGATTTCACAGTTTAAGCCATGATCAGTTATATTAGAACAATCATTTTCTAGCTGCTTGCGCAAATTCAAGTTTTTCAAATAAAATTCATCATCAAATGGTTTATTTTCAGAAGTACACTTAAATAATTGCTCGTAATAATTTTTCCATTTATTAAGAACAAAATTTCCATCAGAGTTTATTTCATTATTTGAATCCAAGATTTCCTCGGGAACTTCGCTAAACTATTTTGGTCCCAGTTTTTTTTAACTCATTCTACCCTGAGCACCATAGGGTGTAAACAGATCAATGGTCTGGATGAGCTGTGGAATGACTACTTCCTTGAGGTCGGAGTTTATTTCACTCAGAAGTAGGTCACAAGCACTTGCACATAATTAAAACCTCATTTCTTAGTCATTAGTAGACATATATTTACCAAATTTTTAGCAATGCGTCTTGAGTAAATGAATTTCATGTTGATACAAATTTTATCCAAGTTTAATATTGATAAAGGGTTGAACAAGTAGTTTAGCTTTTAGTTTTCCAGAAACAAAGACATTTGTTTACAAATAATCCATTTAAATTTCCAGAAATTTTGTCAGCAAAGTTTTCCTTGTGGTATATCCTCATCATAATCTAGATCATTGCATGAAATTTTTATCTAAATCTGACCACACGGTGCCATCAGTATCCATACTTTCATATCCATAATCACTGAAGTGAATATATATCAATGTGACCAGTGTCATCAGTATCCACACTATCCTCCATACCAAAAACTTCAAGAACTGTGAGACAGCAGCAGAGATGATGTCCGTGTAATACCAAGACAACTATTTCAAGTGAGTGTATGCACAGTGCTGATGAAAGAGTAGAACGTTCCCAGTAATTGGACATTTTGTTATTCTTTCTGGTCATTTCTAATAAAATGAACAGGAGCACCCTAGCAGATGATTAAGTGGTGACAGCAGTGTTATGTAATACTTCATGGAAGAACATCTCTACAACCTTTCAAAAGTTACTACAACGACCACTGCAAAGTTTTTCCTTGAATTGACATTACGGCGTTTTCCCGTTGCTCCAAACTTGTTCGATTCTATAGCCCAACAAGTTGGGAAGATCACCCCTGTAGCCAATATCTTACACGACTGATTAACTCCATTCTGGCATTCATGGTTGGAGGCCGGCTCTCTTTTGTTCGATACTTGCTCTAATCTTCGATCAGATCGTATCAGCCTGACTGGGCTGTACTTACTGCTAAAAATGAAAGTTAAGTTCTAACATATTTGAACATAAACCAATAGCATTTCTGAAAGCCTTGTCAAATGGTGATCATGTTTAGTTTGTGAATCACCAAAACCGCCCAACTACAACAGAAGTTAAGACAACCTATTCTGCCAGGTTTCAGTAACCCTTGGAGCCTGGGAGATAATTGGCGTGCTTGTTGTCATATGGGACAAGAGACTGTGCTGGGCAATTCACAAGGAGCCAGATGTTGTCGCACACTCAGAAGCCCTCACGTCTGGAAAAGTTGCTGAACGACAGAACGCCCTCATGATAATTAGCTTGTGAGGAAATGGTTCTGAAGTCCAGAAATGAGAGCCAATAGGCATTAACTTCACAAACAATAAGTTAATAATACAGAGTCTGGTGTCTCAATCCTAATTGGATAGAAAATTGGGAATACCCTAGCTATATTTAAACTTAAACCAATCAATTGCTGCCTTCTATCCCTCTTGAAGCCGTGATCTGCCTGTGTTTAGATAACGCCTCCAGTCAGCAACCGCCCCTGAGTGAAAACAAACAGATGCCCAGAAATCCTTAGGATTTTCAGTATTCAGATTCTCAACTTCAATCTGAACCTTTAACTTGTATGAACGTTTCGCGCATTTTGGTTTCTTGTCAAATTTATATTGAGCAGACATAAATAGCTGTTTGTAATGTGACCAGTTCCGGCGCCCTCTTTGACTTCTTGGAAGTTGTTTCTTAATGTATTTTAAATTTTCCACAAATCGTTAAGTTCCGAATTCCAGTAAGGCTGATTCCTTTTAAAGTACTTTCTTAGTTTAAGACTCAGATAATAATCCTTGTAGTCCAGCAAAGGCTCCATTTCCTTAATTAATAGGTCAACAAATGACTGATACACTACATCACGTTGGTTCTGGTGTTCATATGATAACAATAATGAATCAATTAAACATAAAGTTTCTTCATTAAATGTCACATTATTACTAAAATCTACAGGGATACTTGAGGTGTCATGTATACGTCTTTTCGAAAGAGTATCTAAATCTAAAGGTCTGCCGATACCAGATGAACATAAACCAGGCGAGGAGATTTTAAACTTTAAAACAAAAACAGAATGATCTGATGCTTTGCATCTTGTCCCAATCAATGCCTGGATATCTAACATGTCAATAATATCAGAAGTCTTAGTAACAGAAAACGATACACAATTCTTCAAATTATTTTGGCCTGTTAAAATATAATCTACAAGAGCATTTCCTCTAGCCGAGACAGAGATAAAGTTGTCAAATTCTTGAGTAATTGTGTCATTAAGAATAGCCAATAGCGGATTTGCAGCGACGCCATATGGAAATTAGGTTAAAATGGTGCATTGTGGGTGCTGTGGTCAGGATTCCGAAAGCGGCCATAGTAACAAGCATAATACGCGGTATGAGCATATAGATTATTACATGGCGAAGTCGTTATCCCCCGTTATCTAGAGCCCGAGTGGATTTTGGAGAATTCTACAAAATCCACGAGGGCTCTAGATAAGGGGGATAACGACTGAGAACATGTAATAATCTATTTATACCACATACTAAACGACAAACATTGCAATGAATCGATCTACCTTTCTCGACTCGCCTCGGCTTTGTAACTACTTTCTATGTCAGAGGCCCGGGGTCGGAGGTCGTGACCTTTTAAGAAAAGCTGAGCTATTTTTCTCAAATAATGCTTATACTCAAAACCAATTGGAAATTAAAACAAAATAGAAATGAAGTGAATCAATCTCTAAATGAAGGTTAAGCAACTATTATAGCTTAAAACACGTTTTTTACACGCTAAGCTTCGACCGGGAAATTATCGTCTGCTAAAGTAGGTTACCACTGGTAACTGAATATAATTCTCAAGTCAAAGATCCTGACGACACGATACCCGCATTCAAACTGGAGATCGGTGATTTACAAGTAAGAGGACATGAGAGAAAAAATTCACTGAATTAAGATATCATTTTTATGGAAATTATGTGTCTTATTTTTCGTAGCGTACAAGTACAGTACAATGCGGTTTGATGAACGTGCGATTATTGCGCGTGCTCATTTAAGTATTCTATTTTCACTCTTAAAGACGTCATTCGCTGCGTGGTGTAGTGGTTAATGTTGGCGATCAGCAATACCAAGGTCCCGGGTTCGACACCGTCCTCGGTTTCCCGCCAAATCGTTATCTCACTAGTGAGATAACTTTATGGGTTATTACACGGTTTTATCTGCCATTTGACGCTAATATTGTGGTATAAACTTGTTTTCCTGGCTGCTTCAAAAACAACAAGAGAGATAAAAATCTGAGTTTTTATGTGTTCCCTGCAAACCAAGAACATCGTGAAAAATGGATAAACAACATTAGGAGAGCTGGGAGTAAGGGGAGATTTAGCACATTCAAACCAACGCCGGGCCATCTGGTAGGCAACACGTAGCCCCTCGGTTAGCCATATAGGGGTTACAATACTTCCATTCGCTTTCTGTACTCATTTCGTTTCTTCAGTGTATTTTAAACGGGCCGTGACCGGACTTGGGATACCGATTTCGAGTTTTCACCTCGTCAAAAATACATTCTACACTTAAAACTATCATAAAAAAACGCTTACTTTCATCATTGGTCCTTTCTACTTCTATATATATATATATCTTTGTTGAAGCTTAGTTGTGAGAATTAAGTTGACTTTGGCGAAGATTTACAACTCCACTTTTTTGGTTGCCGTTAATTTTATCACCGCGTGCGCGATAACCACAAAGCATGTCAACTGAATTACGTGAGTTAGGCAAAGGTTAGCGCGAGACTGTGCGAAGCGCGTGACGCTAGCGCGCGACACTTGTAAAATAGCATGAGAAGGTATAGGGTGAAACGTGTAAGATGTGTGTCCCTTGGACTTTTTATTCGTCAACATGCGTAATTTCATGCAATTCGCTTGAAAAATGGCGGATTTTTGAAACGTTTTAGTGATTGTAAAATGTTTTAACATTAAAAAAGGGTGTCACTTTCCCCAATTGTTCCGATTTTAAAAACATATTTCATCGAGTTCTATGCCGTGATCCGACAGACCGGGGTCAGTGAATCAAATGCATAGAAGCCAAGCACTGCGCAAACAAAATGCTGAAACATGAGAACACAAAAAACTGAACACACATTTTGCTTATAGCTTTCAAAAGTAGCTATTGATAAGTCTCATGGTGTTCACATTTTGTTGTTCGCCACGCATTATGTGGCTAGAGTTTGTTTGTTTAACTGGGGACTTCCTTGGGTCACCGGAATTTTTGTAAAACTTTTCAGTTTGGATTAACGAATATATTGATACTTGGGGTAAAGGAATGTCTCCACTTTGCCCTGGTGAATTAAATTTTAGTTGCATTTTCGATATTAAGGAGCCACCTGAGAAGTACCGAAAAATGTGTCAAGTGATTGAAATCAATTGATTTCGTCTCCAAAACAACTGATCATAAAAAGTACGTTCCAATGAATGATATGTGTAACAATGGAAAATAAGTTGTCTTGATACAATATGGTTGTGAATATAGAATATGAAAAACAAATCGCGGAAGGTTAACACTGATTACAGCACTGAAGTGTTGGTTGCACTTTCAATGTTAAGGAAGCATACCTGGGAAAGTGCCAACAAGCTATTAGAAAGGAATGGATTATATTAATAAAACGCAACCTCCTTTACGCCAGTTTTCTAGGTATTGCCTGTCCCAGAAACTGAAGATTTCATTAAATGAATCAGAATTGGCTCGCTAACCTGCTATGCAATCCTGTCCGTATCTATTCCCATTTTCCCGACTTGCCCGGTGACTGGCGTCAGCGTCTAGAGCACGTATTTATTTCAAGAGACGGGAAATTCACGAAAATGTTTATCAATTCATGGATATCGAAACTTGGTGCGTGGCCACGACGGAGTGGAAATTCGAAGTATCATTGCTTCTCTCCATCTGTTGGTTAGATATATAGACGTCGTTTTATCTGCCGTGAGGTATCCGTCTATCTGTAAAAAGGCCCGCAAGGCCTTGTCTTATGTAAAAATTAATTTTTAAAACCAGGAAATCTGATTTGAGGTCAATGTAAGAACTGTAAGTAGTATAAGTCAAAAGTCGATTTTGTGGTAGAAGACGGGTTTGTAGTCGATTTAAGTCTGGTCAAAATGTTTTATGAAAATTTCTAAAACGCGCGGAAAAACTTGCAACGTGGTTATTTGCTGCGTCAACAGAAGTAAAAAATGTGTTAGCGGGAAGTTATTAGCTGTAGTGCAGTGTATAATTGCGTTCTAATAGTGGATCAGAAGATTTACAATCCGGCCGGCTCTGAAAGCTGTTGATTAGCTCTGTTCTTCATCTTTATCCGGTCTCTTACGTACAAATAGCGTATATCCATCCAGTTATCTTCCACTGTTGACGTCAAAAGTTAACCTACGTAATCTACGAGAGTTTCTTCTGGCAGAAGCGAAAACAGACGAAGGGGTAGTGTTTTTGGAACTGGTCTTTTTTAACGAGTTTTCCTTAAACTGGGTTTGCAAATTCTTGTGAAGGAGACATGGACAGAACCATGAATGATCATGTAATCCAGTCATGTTTTTGAAGCAACTGTGAAGTAACACATTCCAAATTTCTTTGGAAACCTCTTCTCGGAAACCACGAGAAAATCCAACACACTTGAGTAGAACTGGTTTCTGACTGGGCCCACGAGATTTGAACTTGAATTATCGAAGTTGTGAGCACTTACATCGAAACTGCGAACCCTACCAAATTAAAAATTCGAGATGATGGACGAAAACGTGTCCAGAACAAGTCGTGTGGACTTGTGTTCACAGCTAAAACAATAGCACGTGACCTGTTCTCTTTGTCATATCACTAGCTAATACCTTTTTTTCAAAAAAATGGCTAACACATACAAACGTGGAGTTACAACGCATCTGGGAATTAAATGAAGATTAAAGCGATTACAAATCCGCTTTTGATTTACACAACTTACCATTGTGAAAATGACCTCAAATTGTTACTTTGCCAAATAGGTGTGATGTCTGGACTAGGAAAGAACTGGCAGTGGCACAAATTCAGTTTCCTAGACAGAACGCGGGTTTGATGTCGCTTTAAATATTTGAATTAAGTTAAACTTGCACCTTTGTGGGCTATGAGTGGAGGTTATAGCTTGATAAAAGCAGCTAGCTCCGCCTCTTTGTTCCACAGTGTGTACAACGCCTTGAAATATTAACAGTATACTGATTTCAAATCTAGAGTCTCAACCTAGCCACCATTCCATTGCAATTACTATGAACTTAGAGAGTGCATTTAGACTGCTAAAACTCACCACATTATATAAAACAGGTGACAGGTGGGTGTCGATGTGACAGATTTATTACAAATTCGAAGTTTCTGAAGGGTACCTGCGAACTTCCGCCATAAAATTAGTTTCCACCATGAGGCCTAGTCTCTATATCCAATAAGAACAGACAGTTCGTAATTCCTTGAGATTACGATCAGCACATGAATTGTGTGAATTTGCAAAGCCTGGTCGTTAGCAGAAAGGAGCTGCCAGTTCCAACGAAGTTCAAATGTTGGCTGCCAAATTGACTAAGGAAAAGTTCATTACGACTAAAATTCATGACGCTAAATAGACCAAATCAAAGGCTGCTTTTGCGTTGGATAGCGAAACTTTTGACACGACTGAACAAAAATAAGGTAAGGGATTAACAACAAACATTCTTTCGACCAGAACATATTCGTGTTAAAACAAGCATTGGGAGCCTTCAAACGCTCTTTAAAAAACAAAATGCCCAGTCAACCAAGCAGAGGCCACATTTTAATGACAATGGGGTGGTGGCTGATAAAACTATTAAGTGTTGCGTTAAGATCAGCCTTTATTAGGTCGGCCTTCCTAGGTGCGTGAATCGTGTGTATAGTAAACAAGCGTAAATAAAGTGGTTGCTGCACAAACAAGTCGCGAGTCTTTGTTTGAGTGGGAAATTCCATAAGTCACCGGGATTGTTGTAAGCATTTTTATATTGGGTTAACGAGCAGATTGTTTCAAATCTTCGTCGGCAAGAAATCATTTGAGCTCTTAAGATCGTATTGCATGAGTTGTGAAGTTCTTGCTCTAAAATAATGTAGACCTGAGGACGGATAAACATTCGTCAGGTGACTGAAATCGATTGAAGTCGTCCCAAACAACTGGCATACTTGGAGCATAAAAAGTGCGTTCAAACGACTGATATGTGTAACAGTGGAAAATAAATGACTTGATACAACACGGTTTGAATACAGAATTTTAAAAACAGATCGCCGAATGTTGACACTGGGTGCAGACAATGATGTGTTGGTTGCACTTTCGATATTAAGGAAGCATAACCTGGGAAAGTGCCAAACGAGCTATTCAAAAGGAATGGATTATGTTATTAAAACTTAACGTCATTTCAGTCAGTTTTCTAGGTTACATCTGTCTCAGAAACTGAAGATTTCATTAAATGAATAAGAATTGGCTCACTAACCTGCTACGCAAACTTGTCCATGCCTATGACCAATTTCCTCGACTTGCCATGGCTATTGGAAAACGGAAAATAGCGTCGGCGTCTGGAGCGCGTATTTATTTCAAGCGATGGGAAATTCCCAGAAATATTTGCCAATTCATGGATATAGAAACTTGGTGCATGGGCACGACGGAGTACAAATTTGATATATCACTTCTTCTCTCCATCTGTTGGTTAGATATGTAGACGTTATATCTGCCGTGACGTAATTCGTCTTTCTCTAAAAAGGTCCTCAGGGCCTTGTTTCAAGTAATAATTAAATTTCAAAACCATGAAATCAGATTTGAGGTCAATGTCATAACTGTAAGTGGTAAAAGACGGGTTTGTAGTCACTTTGATTCTGATTGAAATATTTTATGAAAATTTCTAAAACTCGCGGAGAAACTTGCAACGTGGTCTCTTGCTGCGCCACAAGAAGTCAAGGATGTGTTAGCAGGTACTTATTACAATAAACTGTAGTATAATTGCGTTCTGTATAATAGCAGATCGGACAAAATTCATTCCCGCCGGCGCTGAACGCCCCGTCGATCGGCCCTGTTCTTCATCTTTATTTGATCACCATTGATTGTTTTATGTACAAATAGCGTGTATTCATCCAAAATGATCCTCCACTGTCTAATTCACCAATATTTCGGCTTTTAAGGTTACCGTATGTAGTGCCCTCGAAAAAGGGCCGAATTTGGAGATATGGGTAACTCGATCAGGGGTGGCGCACCATAGAGGGCTGGGGGGGGCTATAGCCCCTCTCACTTTTTTCAGTGCTTTGCCGCCCATGCAGATTCATATGAAATGTTCAGACATCTTACTTTCTATACGCATTGTTCTCAAAAATGCGGTTAGTAATTAAAGTCTTCGCTTTTGCATGAGAGGCTATCACAAATAGAATTTTTATGAAAAAATTCGAAAGTGATTTGAAATAAAAATGATATGATAATTTAGAAAACTGAAATCAATCAAACAAAATTTGGTCCTGTTATTGTTACCGTTGTTTTGCTATGGGTGTATACTTCTTTTTGGTAAATGTTACTAAAACGACGAGGTCACGAGATTCAATTAATATCAGACTGGTATAAAGTAAAACATTTCTACAGGCTTTCTGCTTTCAGAAACATATTCTTTTACTAAACTAAATAAAATGGCGCAACCTCTCACACATTTTTGGAACTTCTTCATTCCACAGTTGGCTAAGCTTTGTCTTAGATACACGAGGATCAGGCAGCGAGATAGTGAAACTTATAACACGTGCTTGACACTTTCCCCATTCCACACTCTGCTTGATCTCAACACACGTGGATCAGGCATCAAGATGGCGTAAATTTTCACACATGCTTGATACTTCCTTCATTCCACAGTTAGCTCTGCTTGATCATAGATACATGTGGATCAAGCAGTAAAATGGTGCAAACTCCCACACAGCTCGACGACATGTAGAAATCTTTTCAAGTTCCTGGCCAATTTCATGTCCTTAAGTAATTCGAAGTAATCATAAGACGTCCATTTTGCAAAGTGACTAGCTATGCATGATACATTGGCATTTCATTAAACTAACAATGTGTCAATGTGATAAATGCTGAATGCCTTGAGAAATAAATTTTAGAACACGCCGGCCCTGGTCCCAGTTTTGATCAATTAATAATTAGCAAGCTTGGATTATATTTGTTCAAAAGGTCTTGGAGCCCTATCGCAGATACAAAAACAAACATCTTGCAGTTGAAATGACACATATCACCACATTTGTTTTTAAAAAATGTTCACATCAAGGTTTCTCATTGCAAAACATCTGCAAAAAATAAGCTGAGCTTTTTCAGGCGTCCGGTTCATTCCGTGATTATACCAATAGTTTTCCCCGTCCAAATTCATCAAGCTGTCACATAATATTATACGCTGGAAGTCCACCGTCAGTCAAGTTTTTAACTTTGACCGTATAGGGATACGAGAAATTTCACGCGTGCCAAGGAGTGTTACGTTGCTGGCGCAGAATGGGATATTCGGAAAGAACTTGAAACTTCTTAGTATCAGAACAGATTCTTCATAATTCTTGATTTAAAACCCAAATTTCTGAATCAGTAGTTTTGAAAGCCGATAGTAATTAAATTACATGGCAATGCTAAGTGGTAGCCGGCACTTCACAGGGGCGGACGGACAAAAGGGTTTTGGTCAAGATGTTGACTACATTAATTGCTGATACTGATACGCCATAGTTCGCTTGTGCTTGAAACTTAACTACCAGGGTTGCACCTCTCGTACCTGGACAAAATGACATCGTTGGAGAAAAAAACGTATATCATTGAAAGGAAATTTTAATTGCCGGAGTATTTGTTCGAGATGGAAGGAATCAAAGAGATAAACTGTCTCTTAAAGGGTTCCTATATGCTAAAGGGTTCCTATATGCAACGAGGCTAGACGATTTTGTCACTGTGAGGCATAATTTGCCGAAAACCATTAGTTATCAATCCTGCCGAAAGGTGTTGCACTTTTAAAAATGGCTGCCTCACTAAATCCGCGTTGCAAATGAACGCTTTAGAAAAACTTGAAAATTGTTTATGATAATTATCCAATCAGTACAAGTAATACATTTTTGGAATCACCATGACTAGAGGATTCAGAAAATAGTAGTATCAAGTATGTACCTTTACGGAGTCGGATTGTAAACAACAACATGATTCTGGCAACGTAATGGGGGATTTTCCATGACCACGACGTATACCCAGTATTTACCTTACAGACATCGCTCAACGCTTTAACGCTGCCATCACACGCGGTTGGAATGAGGACTTACCGGTTCTCTAAGTGTTCCCATCAATGTTTTGTTGGCGCAGACGTGGTCGACTGACATTCGAAAGCAACTTACTATGGCGTACAAAAATATGTTTTTCATAAACAAACAGTTGTTAATCCATAACAGGGAATAAATCTGCAGGATTATTTTTAGATTCGGGAATTTTCTCACACGTGACTGAAGCTCTTCGACAGTAGCGACAATACTTGCAGTATGACAAATTGAAACTAATTCTGTTAACGATGTGGCAATATGCTCTCTGAGAGGGGTTAAAAATAGTGTAACATTGTTTCTTGAAAGTTCGAAAAGCTTGATGTTGATAAATGCTGGAATTCAGCTCTAGGCCCATATTAGAAACACCATTGCTTTGTGTTCTCTTGTCGACTACATATTTTATGAGGTCTGGGCGTGTTGGAGGGAGGGGGGGAGTAACCCACTTGAAGTGATGCTGATCATTATGTAGTTGGCTTCAACTGGTTGATCTAGATCAACGCTGGGATTTGGGCGTTTCTTACGGGATAAACCAAACACAGAATTTGTCTGGCAGTGTTCTTTTATGCTTCACGAGATGATGTTGAATTTTTTGCAACATACTTTATGCGGTTACATCGTGGATTGATCTACCTCAGCTTTTGGCCTAAGTTAACTTCCCCACAACTGAGGTCTGGCAGTGAATAATTTTGATACAGTGAATTAACGGTAGTAGGTGTCGCGGGTAATTTTAAGTGGTTACCACTAAGTTGATCAAGCTCAGTTTTTGACTGCCATTCTCATGCCCCCCCCCCCGACCACACCCACCAGAGCGAACCTGCCAGGGGCCGGTCTCTAATCTTTGAACTTCAAATGAACTTGAAATTATTTTTGGCAATTTCTCTGCTCCGTTTGTGCTAACATAATTTCAGTGGTTATCAAACTGTGCTCGAATACATTATAGTTTATGCATACGAGTTTCTAGTCAATGTTTGCACTTGAAGACCCTGATATTCGTGCTAAAAACTAGAGTAAAAAGTCGAAATTTCGAGTTCAAACTAGAACTGATAAATTATCCACCTCAGGCATTATGTACTCGATCGCAGAATAACAGACACTCATCTTGAGTACGCACAAAAGTAATAAAAAATGCCAAACATAATTTCGAGTTCCACTTCAATAAAGAGATTACAGAGAGACCGGGCCCAGATGCCATCTCCTGACATTGGGATACCTATGGATCCGTACTGTGATATCACAGAAAATCGGTTACGGTTCATCCTCAAAAAACCTCTGGGGTCCCGCTGTATACCTAGAGTACTTGAGCTAGCCCAGTTTCATGTTCAGGTAAGGATTAGGAAAAGCCAAATTCGTCATCATTACCCAGTGCTAATGTTCACAACACTGGGAAAGAGTGTAGACAGGACATAGCCTAGGTGCGACCAGGTGGCGTGAAAATGGCGGTGACGGAAGGATCAAAGTTATTTTCCGCAGCCCTAATACAAGCTTCACTTTTGTTCTCGTAATATTCCATAAATTCTTTTGTGGCAGTAGTGTATAACCAATAGCTAAAGATGCCAGTTTAGGCCCTTAGCTCATTGAGAGGTGTTGAAATAGTTAGTAGTTGAAAAATCTACCGTGAGGCTCTTCACAATTGAAACAGAATCGAAAGAAAAACAAAGCCTTTCTATCATTTTCAAAATTTATTTTTGTCAACAACTGTCATAACCGATGCCTTTGAGTATGATAACAAAGTACAAAATAAGAATGAACACTTTCGCCAAATTTTGAGGGAACGGGTCAAGCAAAGAAGGAATGGTTTAAACTGCTTAGAAGCACTTGCGGTGAACAATACTGGGGCCAGACTCGTCGTATTCCTGTTTGCTGATCCACATCTGTTGGAAGGTGGAGAGGGAAGCAAGAATGGAACCACCGATCCATACAGAGTATTTACGCTCTGGTGGAGCGATAATCTTGATCTTCATGGTTGGCGGGGCCAAGGCTGTAATTTCCTTCTGCATGCGGTCGGCGATGCCTGGGAACATGGTGCTACCGCCGGACAAGACAGTGTTGGCATACAAGTCCTTACGGATATCGACGTCGCACTTCATGATAGAGTTGTACGTTGTCTCGTGTATACCGGCGGATTCCATTCCCAAGAAAGCTGGCTGGTACATTGCCTCGGGACAGCGGAAACGCTCGTTGCCAATGGTGATGACCTGCGGTGCAAAAACGGATTAAATCTTGTAAACAATCAGATTCAAAACTATTGCCCGAGTTTTTAATTGCAATGAATTAGTGCAATGAATTGATAACCATTCTAAGCCTATGTTGAAATAACAAGCTTGCCATTTTGTCACTCACAAATGTTCACATCACTGTTATTACCGTGTGGTAGTTTTATTTCAACGTTATTAACAATATCTCTCACCTGTCCGTCAGGAAGCTCATAGCTCTTCTCCAGGGATGAGGACGAGGCTGCGGTTTGCATTTCTTGCTCAAAGTCAAGGGCAACGTAGCACAGTTTTTCCTTGATGTCACGAACAATTTCTCTCTCGGCCGTGGTGGTGAAGCTGTATCCACGCTCGGTCAGGATCTTCATGAGGTAGTCCGTGAGGTCACGACCAGCCAAGTCCAGACGGAGAATGGCGTGGGGCAGAGCATAACCCTCGTAGATGGGAACAGTGNAGCCTTCTCAGTTCGCACGGCAGCTCAGACAGGAGTGACAATACAATATCGATACAAGAGTTTAGATATCATACAATTGGTCGACAGTGACCTTTGCAAAGTTGACCTCCTCTTCTCGGAAAAATATCAATGCATAACCATATATAGAGTGACATGTTGCCGTATAAGGCAGCGTGCCCTTATTTGTTCAGACCTTGTTTGTGTCGTCTGCATTTAGTGTTTAGATATAGGTTGAAATCCTTTAATGATGGTCATTGTTTCAGTAACAATCGCAGCAACAGAGAACTCTGCCAGCTGGAATGCCCCTGTGGCAAGTAACACAGCGCGACAAAGGCAAGTCACAAACGCGTCATGACGAACATTTATGCGCTATCATGGATTGCGCAGTTTACCGTCGGGAGGATGTAACGATGGCACTGTGTCTTTAGTAGGATTGTGCGCACGTCATTCTAATGATAAACCATAACCATTTCAGTCCAAGTATGAAAAAATCCAAAAAAAGCATTTCCCGACCATTGACCCTCTGTATCGCGTATGTCATTTCGTGCACCTTAATGTACGAAGCGTTTCGCTGTTTTACCAGGTCAGAACTTGTGGGGTTTGTTTTCATTTATGTGATATAGGCGTAATCGGCGACAATGAAGCCTACGCAATGTGTAACCTAATTTCTCGAATTTACCTCAGATTATCGCATGCGTGTATTTATAATAGGCTTGCCTGCGGTATGCCAACAACAGTCAATAGAATGCAAAATTTTAGATACGTGTGCCTTTCAAAAATGCTCAGCAAAGAAATTAGAGTCTTGCCCAGCTTTTTATAGGCTAAGGAGCAACCTACTGGATGGCATTGTTACATGCCTACAACATATAGTGCACGGCAACAAATGGAAACGTCTGTCCGTTTTCCTAAAGGAGAGTGGCAGACTTGAAAACTTTCTTCACGAGGAGCCATAATTGGGGTCTCGTGCCTTTGCTCAGGTGTTTTGTGCAATGGGTCCAACCATGAGGCCTGCGCACGTCTGATGCACCGCAAATGACATCAGACCACCTGCACTGTTTTTTTTTTTTTTTTTTTTTTTTTTTTTTTTTTTAAGAAATTACCTGGATCACATATGCACGAGGAAATGAGAGTTCAGGGTCCCGTAAAAAGAAAGCCGTCTTAGATAAGACAAACCTTAAATTTCAGTTAAATTAAAATAAAACTCGGAATTTGTCTTGCTCAAGTTCGTTTCAAGAAAGAGATCTTGAGTTTGACTTTAGTTTTTTGGCTTAAATTTTGTCCAAATTTTTACTAACTTGTCGGATGTGGGAGTTTAAAAGTTTGGATGTTGAGACAAATCTTAGCGTTTATAGGCAGATTTTTGCACGTGTTGAAAGTTAATAACTTCCTGAATTTTTGTTATGGCTAAAACAGCGTTAAGGGTTTTTTGGCTAAAACTCGGATCACAGGCCTTTAGGTAAAAAATGAACTTAGGTCAGTTTCTTGGAACGGGTCGAGTGATAGTACTTGTCTTTTTGCTCTACGCATCAGAAGAAAATCGAGTTGCCTGATCGATGAGTAGTCTTGTGCGGGTTTTGTCAGCTAAGAGATTTATGGCAGAGTCCAGGGCAGGAAATTTCGCTTAGTATGCAAAAAATTCAAAAACGAGTTTAACTTAGAGCAGCCTTAACTCAAGGTCGTGGGTTCGAGTCCCACTAAAGCTATGGTCACAACCCGCCGTGCGTGTTTATTGTTCGTACGTTTTCTGCGGACGCCACGGGCTCCACGTTTTTCTGAAAACGTGAGTAGGGAGTGCCAAGCGCAGGGAGGACGTACGTCACACGTACTGCCGTGAATCTGTAAATGCGAACGCAGCTTGTACGCAGAGAAAGTTCTGCATGCACTAAAAGTGCTACGTCGTGTCTGCGTTCTCCTGCGTATTCACCAAAACGCACGGAGGCCGTACTTGCCACGTACGGATCGCCAAATTTCCCCCACGTTTTTACACGTAGACAGCACGCACTTGCACGTACGGCGGGTTGTGACCAAGGCTTTAGGCACACCGTTGAACCCTTGCGTCAGGTCTCTTGCTCTTCAGTTCGCGTTTAAGTATTATTAATAAAACATAAAATGATTCCAGTGATCAGTGTAATGGGCCCAGATGAGATACCCGCATACCTCTGGCACAATGTGTACCACGGCAGACCTCCTGCAATTTCAAGGCTCGTGTCAGATAGGGGTCGAATTTTATCGCAGTTTAGGAATATAACGAGGCTGATTTTCTTGAGAAAAAGGCCTAATTTGGTTCTCGTTTTAAGCTCAACATGGTAGAAATGCAGCGTAAATTGATTGAAAATTTAAAGAAAATAAACCGATCTTCAAATAATTTAGGTTTAGACTTAAATTCAATCATAAGTTGGCATGAATGTCAGTCAATTTCTCAGTGGAAAACGGAAGAGGAATACAAACCCAAAATTCTAGACAGATTACTCCTCCACTGTTCTTCTGTTCTTCGTCTCTTTTCTCGCACACACTCAGGAGTGAGGTTAGCTGTTGTGTTTTTTTTTCACTCCGGCTTTGATTAACTTCCCTACGGAGTCCCGCACGGGCGTTAGCGTCTCACTCAATTCTCTCTGCTATTTTTTTTTCTCATAAACCGCAACCGAACTGGTAGATATGACGGTAAAGATTTAATACGTATCCGAATATTTTGCATTTGATGTCCGAAGGGGGCATTTTAAGTGGGTTGAATCTTCTTTGAACTTGTTCCGTCTGTGAAAACACACACATAATCGCTAATCTAATCGGTGTCCAGAAAAGTATTTTGACTTCCTTTGCTTGAAAGTATTATTTGGGAAACAAATCTTAGTGGCCCATAAGCCGATTTTTTAAACTTTAAAGAGTAGTCAAACATGCTCTTTAACGCACCTTCAATCAATTTGCTTTATATAATAAAATTTAAAAAGTGATTATCTTTGAATTTGTTAAAAGGTTTTGATAATCAGGCTTTAAGGCCTGTGTGCAAATGAAATGTTTATAACGAATTATTGTCTAAAGCCAAAAGTTCAAAAAAAAACGACAGAGGACGCTCTACAACAGCACACATGCAGCGTCGACGGAAACGATAACTCGACTGACAAAGAGTCGAGAAGTAGGGTCTACCCGTAAGTCACTGGGTTCGTTCTCGCGAATATTTCTGAACGGTAGCGGATTCAAATGGGTTTCACTTAGTTTTACAACTCGGTATGACAGCCTTAATTCAACCGGGGAGAGGACTAGTCCTATTCACTATGTTCGCTTGAGTCTGTCATCATGATCAGGTAGAAACCTCAATTGCGTTGTGTATGCAAGTTAGTGACCGACCTTTTCTTTTCACAAATTAGAATTGAACGATTTACGAATATTCCTGCTGCGGATAAAGTTTGACTGTGTTAGCGCTTTGAAGTTTGATGTAAAATACACTTCATATTTTTCGTTCATTGAATTGCCGCCTGTCTGAATTTATTTTGTAAACATAAAGTAGACTACGGTATGAATAAATACACGGGATCTAAAAGAAAACGTGCAAGAAATCGAGAATAGCGGAGATGGCAACAAAAACTTTTGATAAAAAGGATGCCTCGTTAAAATTCAAAAACTTATCTCCGCTGTCTACGTCAATGCTCCTCTTGATTGGTGCTAAACACTTGCGACGTCCTTTGATAAGTGCAGGTTGTAAAAGACCTTTTTCAAAGAGGAAAGTTATACAGCGTGAAAACAAGGGCACCCAGTTGTGAAGATTAAAAGTAAACCAAAGAGCTGGGAACTTTTGTTTACTCAAAATGGTTTACATGAATTATGCTTTATTATACATTTCTGTTGTAGTGGTGTCTTTCTCTGCACCTTGGCGAGAATTGGTGAAGTATGACAGGCAACCCAACCGTAGCGTTGCAACCATGTTGCAAGTCATGTTCATGTTTTGTGAGAATGACGAAAATGCTTAAAGTGGCAAACCCCGCGTTTCGCCAAAAAACAACTTTCGGTTTAGACCGTTTATCGTTACGAAATTGGTGTCAAAATTTCCGTAGTCAACTTAGAGATCATTTTTGACTTGGAAAGAAGTGACAGTTCGTTATTGCTTGAGACTAGCCTCCCGTTCAGTAACGCTAGAACCTAGCTAAAAAGAAAGACTTCACGAGATTACGTGACACGTGCTGTCTCTTTTAAATGAGAACATGTGACTTTGGCTAGATAATAGCTAGGTCCTACCGTAGGTCCTGGCACTGCTGAAAACACGTCAGGCCACATGTACGCTGCAGCCTTCAGTCAACAAACCATCAGTGTAAACAGTAATCTGCAGGACGTTTTTGATTAATTAAATACTAATAAATATCACTCATCACAAACAAAAAAAAACGGGCATGCTCGGGAAATTTTTAATACAACTGCTAAATTTCTTGGCATTCTTTCCATACTGAAATACTAATTTTCCTAAACATACACTCATGGTGATCTACCACATCGATATATTGGTTTAACACTGAGGAGGTTTAATAATTGTAGAAGAGTAAAGGTTTTATAGAAACATTAACAAGTCGTCGTTTTTGTCGAAACAGAAACAATTTGCAGGGTAAACAAACCTGTTCTTCTTAATAAAAATTTTAAAAAGCGTGTAAAATAAAGATGTAAATTCAACTTCAATCATAACCAGCTACCTTTCAATGTCTATGATAATTTTCAGTCACAAATAGATCGTTCATTGAGAATATACAGTCAACAACGGTCGTAAAAATATTGACTTACATACAAAATCGTGTCTAAATTCAGCAATTTCCAAAGCTGCGTCCTCTTTGGATGGCTAGAACACGGCTAAATAACAAATTTTTAGCTTTATACTCTCATAAAATCATTCTAATTAGAGGCCTTACCATCATTGCAATCTATTTCCGTTACCATCTAGAACGTTTAAACCATCAACAGACTCGAGAAATCGATTGAGTGTGTTGGGAGTGGCCAACCCGAAAATTCTTGAGGGGACACTCACAGAGAGGACCGAATGATGGAATTAATTTGCCTCCCTTTCCATTTTATAGTGATCTAGCCTTTCAAATTGCAGTATTTGGTCAGTATGCCTTTCTTATTCAGGGACCTCCTTATGCGAAGTCCTTTTTGGAGGTGCGGCCGGCGCATTTCCACCTTTGCCCTTTATAAATCCGAGTGGGAATAGCAATTTTTGACTAATTTGGCACAAAACATGCTCATGTGAAGCCCAACGACGTCTAGTCAGATATGCCGCCCAAGCAACCAAAAATGGGAATGTATAAATGTAATGTTAAAATGGCATTGGCAGTAACTGAAAGAGCGAGATGGCTGATAGTCGATAATTCTGAATTTTACGAAGGTACTATTCTCGATGGTATTGTTACAATAAAAACATCGGTACTTTTCAAATGAACAAAAAAATGTTATTTCTTTGCAGGTCGTTCGAAGGCATTGTAGATGAAAGAAGGATTTGCTCGTACGAAACTCGCTTTGTCTGTTACATTGTCAATCAATAGCATGATTTTGATGGCCTTGCACACTGTTAACATTTCTCGCAGTGCAGTGAACTAGGATTTATGAGGATATTTTAGTACAAATTTCACTCATGAACCGAGTAAGCCAGAATTCACATTAACTAGAATAAGTTATGGAAATTTCTTGGGAGGCGGCTCCCAAACCCCTGTCAACTAAACCTGTCTACATGAATCCTTCCGAGAAAGTTACCCAAAAATTCCATGCTGTGAATTTGAAAGTCTTGCAATTTATAACCATTGCCGGATTTACGGGGGGGCTAGGTCCCCCTAAAATTCTCCGATTCGATGTGGCAGTTCGGGGATGTGAATGTCTGACGAGCAAAATACTAGCTAATACTCTGCCCTGCCCCCCAAGCCCCAACTCAAAATCTTGGATCCGCCCTGATTGATACTATGGGCAAGAATGTGTGCCCCATAGCAAATTCTAGTCAGGAACCTCCGGGTTCGCTGTTAAGCGCTCTGCTAAATCGCACTCGATAGATGGTGAATTTTTCTCCGTACTTCAAGGGCATGATAAGTACATGTAATAAATACAGGAAACAACATCAGTGCGAGATCACACACGCAAATGCAGTCGAATGTTCTGCTGCTGTGCTTACTCCCACACGTACGTAATCAAATACTTTTTATGCGTATATATGCGATAGGCACCCCGATTTTAGCGATTGTCCGGGAGATCGCGGCAAAAGGCGGCGATTTGTATAAAATCACAAAAAACGCAACCGATTTTGTTGTAGGTTTATACAGTCTAATCCAAAATGAGTTTTTTGACCGTAAAACGATGTCCTTCTAACCGATGAACTCAACTTTGAAATCAGCGAGTGTTTGGCAGGCATAGGTGGGAACAGACAATTGCTCATAAAATCAAAAAACAAGGANGCCCCAACTCAAAATCTTGGATCCGCCCTGATTGATACTATGGGCAAGAATGTGTGCCCCAACGCGAATTCTAGTCAGGAACCTCCGGGTTCGCTGTTAAGCGCTCTGCTAAATCGCACTCGATAGATGGTGAATTTTTCTCCGTACTTCAAGGGCATGATAAGTACATGTAATAAATACAGGAAACAGCATCAGAGCGAGATCACTCACGCAAATACAGTCGAATGTTCTGCTGCTGTGCTTACTCCCACACGTACATAATCAAATACTTTTTATGCGTATATATGCGATAGGCACCCCGATTTTAGCGATTGTCCGGGAGATCGCGGCAAGAGGCGGCGATTTGTATTAAATCGCAAAAAACGCAACCGATTTCGTTGTAGGTTTATACAGTCAAATCCCAAAATGAGTTTTTTGACCGTAAAACGATGTCCTTCTAACCGATGAACTCAAATTAGAAATCAGCGAGTGTTTGGCAGGCATAGGTGGGAACAGACAATTGCTCGTAAAATCAAAAAACAAAGGACTGATATGGCTGAATAGCTGATAAAGGAGACTTCCATAAGCCAATCTAAAAAATGAGCGGAAGAAACAATATCGGCCATTTAACACAAAAACCTACATACCGAAGAAATGCAGTTTTTGACGACTGCATGCGTGTTAAGTCACTTTCTTCAAGTCTTTCCACTTGTTGTCAATCCCACTTAAACTCCTGCGTAAAACTATCCGCTCTTTTCGATTGCGTAACGTGGAGCTTTTCAGCTACTGTTTTAGGTATTCGCATGACACTCTTGCACACGCCGCGTAAAATTGTAATTCATCTGGTTATAAGCAAACGCTGTAAACGTCAGCAGGCCGTTTCTAATTTTTTTAAGTGCATTTCATGAAGCTCTTTTTGATTAAAAATATATCTGATAGTTTGGCAGAGACTGTTCCCAGATGCGCAAAATTAAACACCACAAGTCCTCATACAAAATGTATTATATACAAATAATAAATATATATAAACAAGCAACTCTAAACCCCACAAAGGGATTTACTCAGCAAAACCGCACAGTTGTCAATAGAATTTTAACCAATGGGTATTAAAAGTGGCTAAACTACGTTCCATCGAGTCACACTATCTACACGACTTTTAACAGGTCATTAGTGAAAATTCTACTAAAACCACCTCAACTGAAAGAATTTGGTTATCAGGAAAAGATCGATTGTTAACAAGGGATTGATGATGAAAGACCTTTGGTTGTCATTGCTTAGAAGCACTTGCGGTGAACAATGCTGGGGCCAGACTCGTCGTATTCCTGTTTGCTGATCCACATCTGTTGGAAGGTGGAGAGGGAAGCAAGGATGGAACCACCGATCCATACAGAGTATTTACGCTCTGGTGGAGCGATAATCTTGATCTTCATTGTAGGTGGAGCCAGGGCAGAAATTTCCTTCTGCATGCGGTCGGCGATGCCGGGGAACATTGTGCTACCGCCAGACAAGACAGTGTTGGCATACAAGTCCTTACGGATATCGACGTCGCACTTCATGATCGAGTTGTACGTGGTCTCGTGAACACCAGCAGATTCCATACCCAAGAAAGCTGGCTGGAACATAGCCTCGGGGCAACGGAAACGCTCGTTACCAATTGTGATGACCTAGAAAAAAAAAATAATATGCAGGCAAAACGTAAAAGACGGTTTTCAATTAAATGAAATAGTAAATTTTGCACTGGAGTTATAAGTAGTTTACCTATAGGCATCAGAAAATGTTACTGCAAAAATTTATCTAGACAGTTACCTGTCCGTCAGGAAGTTCGTAGCTCTTCTCCAGAGAAGAGGACGAGGCTGCGGTTTGCATTTCCTGCTCGAAGTCAAGGGCGACGTAGCACAGTTTTTCCTTGATGTCACGAACAATTTCTCTCTCAGCCGTGGTGGTGAAGCTGTATCCACGCTCGGTCAGGATCTTCATGAGGTAGTCTGTGAGATCACGACCAGCCAAATCCAGACGGAGAATGGCGTGGGGCAGGGCGTAACCCTCGTAGATGGGCACAGTGTGAGAGACACCATCACCAGAGTCCATCACAATACCTTAAACAGAACGTAATAAAACTTTAGCACCTGGGCTGAAGCTAGCACTGGTCAATCAGTTAATACTTGAAAATTTTGATTGTGCATTGGAATGACATCACACAAGGATTTACTTCTTTATACACACCTGTTGTTCTACCAGAGGCGTACAGAGACAGGACAGCCTGGATGGCCACGTACATGGCGGGAGAGTTGAAGGTCTCGAACATGATCTGTGTCATCTTCTCTCTGTTGGCTTTGGGGTTGAGCGGGGCCTCAGTCAACAGAACAGGGTGCTCCTCTGGGGCGACACGGAGCTCGTTGTAAAAGGTATGATGCCAGATCTTTTCCATGTCATCCCAGTTGGTGACAATACCGTGTTCGATGGGGTACTTCAGTGTGAGGATACCTCTCTTGCTTTGGGCCTCATCACCGACGTAACTGTCCTTCTGGCCCATACCCACCATGACGCCCTAGAAAAAGCATCAACGTTATACGTTATTTCGTAGAGCTAAAACGTGCAAAAAGTTGTGTACACTTTGACCCCAAGCCTCATTTATTGTTATATTCATCATAAGAAATGTCACTGGTATCAACGCCGGCATAAAATGTGGCCACAAATAAATTGGTAGTTATGTCACAGTTTCAAATTTAAACGGACAAATAGTGCCGCTCATCACTCAAGGAACCAGTCATTTTCGTAACAAGTTGTTCTTTAGTATAAATCATCTTTTTCAGTAAGGCGTAAAATATGTTGCAAATGGTTTATCGCGTTCAATCAGCCATCTTTTTGAGTTGTACGTTAGATTTGACAACCGGCTTAGAAATTCTTTCATTGGTTGAACAGTTTGGCGCCTAACAAATGGCCATAACTCATTCAGTATTGTAATTATTCCGCAGACGCTATTCACTACATGGCGGGTTGAAAAACAGCTTTTCACCCATTGAATTGATCAACGGACGGACTATAGAATGAATGAAAAAGGCATTAGTTCAGTTTCAAACTAGCGGCAGAACACACGAAATTAACGGTCGATTTTTGAAACTTTGGGCATACTACTTACACTGAAAAGATCATTTGTAAATTTTAAAACGGCACATACTTCGCATTCGTTTTGGCCATTCAGTAATACAACAAAGGCAATTAAACGCAGCATTTTATTTGGCAACGTGTGCCATTTTCGACTATGTGCGGTTTTTTTGCTTTTAGACTCTTTGAAAGTTATGAACTACTAAATTTCCAGGGTAAGCAAGTACAAACACGCGTTTCGGCTTACAGCTTTGAGGCGCAGGCTAGGCAACTCGTGGGCGTAACCGTTTAAACAGGCGTCTACTGAAATCTTCTTCCCTTACCTGATGTCTTGGGCGGCCAACAATTGATGGGAAAACGGCTCTGGGAGCATCGTCGCCGGCGAAACCAGCTTTGCACATACCGGACCCATTGTCCACAACCAAAGCGGCTACATCATCGTCACACATTTTGAAGTTTTTGAAGTTTTAGCTGAACGTGGTACAAGCTGGAGCGGTATGCTAATCAAGTGAGAAACACCGGCCGGCGGTTTAGGTTATATAGGGCAGCTATGACCTATTTAGATACAAACATGAACATTCATCGCTTCTCGGAATTGAGCTGCCACAACTCCTTATATGGACAGAGGTTATGCCGTATATGGAAGTGAGGTCGTGCCATATTTGGTCAACCGGGTGACGGTTTATTGACAGACTTGGGAGAGGCAGAGAATGTAGTTTTACTCGGTGAATTGCTCACGGTGCACCAATCATTTCCAAGCACACTCCTACCCCTTGAAGTAGGCGGGATTGGAATACTTTGAAATGGACCAATTTAGTATTTTCTTTCTACTGAGAGTCTTTTGTTAAAGAAATATTCAAGGCTTATAATCCAGTTTTTGCAAAGCACTGCAAATTAGTGGAGCGTGCTGGCATAACGAGGAGTTGTATACCGCAAGCGGAGGGGTGAAAACTCAGAATACGCTAGCGAGCGTGGAGTTGCCTCACCAACTTAGGTCGGGGACAGTTGCGGCGCAAAACCCGATGATTTTCTACTTTTTCAACAATAAAATTCAGGCCTGCTAAAATTACCATTCACGCTATTTCATGAGCTTTGTCTTTGTCGGAACTGTTTCATGTAGACTTTAAACTGAAGCCGAATGTTTGCATAAAACTACAATATTGTTTTAGTTTGAATAGTTTATGAGCCGGCGTAGTTTAGAATGCATGGTGTTATGATTAGGGCATCCGAAATCGTTATCGAGTTATGTTTGCTATTTCAGAATTCCACAGTTAATCCGCCC